>PVJC01030162.1:0-13413 GCA_004026665.1 Murina feae | reverse complement strand
GCCCAGTGTAACACCCTTGATCATGTTTTGTATATGACTACAGATGGTGTGAATAATAGTTAGTTCCTTTATATTTCCACACCATTTGTCAAACTGAAGCCTCTCCTTTTTCTTTTAAGGAAATGAAGTTCTATGCTGATGCAATTGAAGTCCTTTCTCAGAGTGCCTCTAGGCCTTCCTTAATAACTGCGTTCCTTCAGAGCAATGTCGACATTTTCTGGATTGTTGACAGTCTGATTGCTGAGCGTGGTCTTCATCTTTATTGAGCCTTATGACAAGAACTTTTAAGGACTCACTGAAAAAAAGAGGTTAGGGTATGGAAAGAGGACACTTTTTTGTTTTGGAGTCGTTTTCTGAAATATTACACAAGGAGGCACAGTTTTGGGGATGGAGAGTTTAAATTTGGTTATTAGGTATGCTTTTTAAAAAAAAATTTTTGTAAACACATATCAGTTAGGATGTGTCCAATTCTATCTTAAGAGCTTTCAAAAATTATATAGGTCTTTAAATCACATGACAACTTTACAAGGTAAATATTATTGTTTTTATTTTATAGATGAGGAAGTTGAGGCACAAAGAGGTCAGATAATTTTTTCAAGGTCTATATAGCTGGTAGGGCCTAGAATCTAGGTTCTGGATTGAATCATGGCCTCTAGTATTCAGGCTCTTCACACCATGCTACCTCTCTGGTTGAGGCCAAAATGTATGTGAAACAGACAAGTAAGTATATTCATCCAGGACGTGTGTATGCATTTGAAATCCAGGGGATTGGTTAGACTTGGGGATATGGATTCAGAAGTCATCACACAAGAGGATATTAATGTCATGAAAGTTAACGTTTCCAATATCTCTAGTCATATCTTCTGTTGTGATAATGAGTATGCCTTATTTCTTAGTTAACTTTTCTCTGGAAATCTCTACATTGACAGTGTTCCTTTTAAAACTAACTGTGCCTTATATAACTATATGTAGAGGTTGCAATGCAAAGAAAAATCCCCCAACTATACTACATTGCCCAAACATACATACTGACTTTTAGTTACTATTCCACACCTGCTCTTCTGTGGGTTTTATTTACATGAAAGTTTACCAAGATATATTTCCCTCATATACTATACAATTGATTTTTTAAAAATATATTTTTATTGATTTCAGGGAAGAAGGAAGAGGAAGAGTTAGAAAAATTAATGATGAGAGAGAATCATTAATAGGCTGCCTCCTGCACGCCCGTGCTGGGTATCGAGCCCGCAACCCAGGCACGTGCCCTTGACTGGAATTGAACCCAGGACCCTTCAGTCCACAGGCTGACTCTCTATCCACTGAGCCAAATCAGCACAATTGATTTTTTAAAAAGTTTATTTTCATTTATTTTAGAGAGGGGAAGGGAGAGAGATATATATATATATAAATATCGAGGAGAGAGAAACACCAATTGGCTGGTTCCTGCATATGCCCTACTGAGATAGAGCCCTCAACCCAAGCCTTAACTGGGAATTGAACCATGACCTCCTGGTTCATGGGTTGACACTCAACCACTTAGCCACACTGGCCAAACTACAATTGATTTTTTTTTTAAAATTTTGTTTTATTGCTTAAAGTATTACAAAGAGTATTACACAAGTCTCCATTTCCCCCCCTTGATTTTTATCTTCTTTTTATTGTTGACAGTATTATAGATGTCTCCCATTCTCCCTCACCCCTTTACACCTGTCCACCTAGCTCCTACCCACTGCCCCAGGTCTTCACCACCCTATTTTTCGTATCCATGGCCTGTGTATGTAAGTATATAAGTTCTTTGGTTTAATAAAAACAAAATGAGAACTTCATATGGTACCTGTTATTTATTTGAAGTTCATAATTCTGTTCTACATAGACATTTTACTTTTCCTTGTCATTAGGGAAGGAATCAATGAGCAAAGGAAATTTTCAGAAAGAATTAAAAATACAGACTTTTCCCAGTGTTCCTGCTTTCAAATGTGTAGCATGGAATTGATAAACACTTCCAAGAGTGCCTTGTATGAGAAAAGGAAGATGAAAACAGGAGATGTGTAGTCATTTAAATCAATTTTGCTTAAGAGTAGTAGCTGATTAGATCAGATAAAAGAATTTGTGGTTTTGGGGTTTTTTTTTGGTGTTTTCTTAAAAATTGTTGCTTATCTTTAGAAAAGGATTATAGGGTTTGGTTGTGGGTGATTGGTGATTTGCAGTTACACCACAAGAATCTGCATTTATTTCTATAAAATTTACATGTTATGTCTGAAAATATTGAGATAAATATAAGGAAAATACTTTTTTTTTTTTTGGTGATAAGGAATTTTTAACATTAGAAAAGCCTACTTTACCATGGCAATTAGTAGAGTGAACTCTATATAGAAATGGGTTTTATTTAGCCAACTGTGACAATCAGTCACATTTAGTAAAAACAAATTGATCTGATAGCTTGACAAGTTGCATCTTTTAAAAGATATAAACAGTTTAAAATGCTTGGCAGTTTTCCCCATTTGTAACTCTTCCTGTAATGTGCAAACACTGGTAAGCATGGAAGAAGAAACTTAGAAGGGCAATCAAAAAGTTATCCTATTTTAGGATAAGATAGAGTTGAAATTCTTAGATTGTTTAGAAGAAATATAGTTAATTGCAGGATATTCTTTCTACGGTTTTATCCTAACTTAAAACTAAATTTTGAATTGTGTGAATGGGAGTTGTTCTTATAGTAAAGAAAATAAGCTCTGTACAGTAATGATGTTTGAATAGCACCTTACTGTTTTCAGGTTTGCTGTTTCTTGGAGGAAATAAATTTTAGTGAAAGGCATCAATGGGTATCAATGGGCAGCAATGGGAAATTTTACTGAAAGGCATCCATCTTGTGGTCATTCTACCTAATCAGTGGAAGAAGGATGCAGAGGAGAAAGGGCTAGCTGAGCAAAGAAATATCAGCATTACAGAACCTCCTTAGAACTGGATTACTTGAACTATATTATGAACATTTTTAGAGGTGTGGATGTAAGCATAGCTGAATATAGATATTTTCAAATGTCATTGAATTAGAGGTCAAGAAGTACATTTATACATGGCAACATAAAAAAAAATAAAAACTCCATTAAACTACTACATTAAGCAAAGGTGAACAAAACTATACAGAATAAAACACATTGTCAATAAAAAAAGTTAACAATAAATAGTAGTACTTACACAACAAAGTATGTAAATCTGATATAACATAAATGTGTTCTCCAAGGGAGATACATCTCAACCTTTAGCATAGAAAGTCGGGAGGAGCTCTTTAGTTATCTAGGAGTCTTAGAAGAAATGCTGACTGGTGTTTCTATAATGATGACACCCCAATTCCAGAAGGTTTAAGTCATGTATGATTGTGAATTTAATATATTAGGTAATTGCTCCAGTTCTGCCTTTATCCTTATTTGGTTATTTATCCTCCCATTTCATGTCTGTTCTTGTTTTTACTTTGGACTTGACCTTTTTATATACACTTGGGTGTGGGAATGAATACCAACAACTAATTGTCTCCATCTTATACCTGCCATATTTACAGATGTTTTTCTTTGAAGTGTTTATTAAGTCAGAACTGTTTTATCTGGGTGCAAAATGCTGGATATTTGTTTTAAAGTAAAATTAAGACATGATCAATTGTTTCCAAGGCAAAGCATTTCCAGCTGAATGGCTTAAAATGTAGCTTTTGTAGTTTGGATAATTTTAGTCAATAAAATATTTTTAATTGTTTAAACAAAACATCAATATAGTTAAAACTTAAAGTTATAAAAATAATAAACAAAAACCCTTAAAGTTACTTTAAAAACAAATTTTACACTATTCCAGTCACTTAAGATAAATTTCAATGTTAAATCATTACATTTTTCTTTTCTTTTTTAAAAAAAATATATTTTATTGATTTTTACGGAGAGGAAGGGAGAGGCATACAGAGTTAGAAACATCAATTCAGCTGCCTCCTGCACGCCCCACACTAGGGATATGCCCGCAACCAAGGTACATGGCCTTGACCGGAATCGAACCTGGGACCCTTCAGTCTGCAGGCTGACATTCTATCCACTGAGCCAAACCTGATTAGGGCTCATTACATTTTTCTTTAAACACATCTGCTTCCATCAGTAATCCTATTCTTCAGAAATAACCAGTCTTAATCTGTTGATCTTAAATCTTCTATGTTGACATTTGTCAAAGAATGAGAATAGTATTCTGTCCCTGAGCTGTCTGAATTTGTGATCCACAGACTCTATGAGCATAATAAAGTGATGCTTAATTTAAGCAACTACCTTTTGGGATAGTTTATTATGTAGCAAGAGTAATTGGAACATAATTGGAACTTGAACATGCTAAAGAGAAAAGGCATTTGTACTGCTTTAGTCAAAGTCTGAAGTTAGGATCTATGTTGCCTGAAGCTTAGGAGCTTCTTTGTTTGTCTTGTTTATTTTATTTTTCAATTATAGCCGATACTCTATTATTTTATGTTAGTTTTAGTGGTTAGACAATGATATAATTTACAAAGTGATCTCCCTGATAATTCTAGTACCCACCCAACTGATACCATACATAGTTATTAATATACTAGAGGCTCGGTGCACGAAATTCGTGCACAGGGGAAGATAGAGGGGTCACTCAACCAAGCCTGCCCCTTCTCACAGCCTGGGACCACTCAATCAATGTCCTACTGATGGCCACAGTCTGGCAGGTGCGCGCTTGCGCGCGCGCGCGCGTGCGTGTGTGTGTGTCTGTCTGTCTGCTGGGGGCCTGCCCCCAGCCACACCATGGAGGCTTGGAGCAGGCACCCCTCTGTGTTGATTTCTCAGGCTCCTGGCCTTGCCTGCATGTTATTTTCTTCTTTGAGCTGTGGCCAGGGCTGGATGCTGCCTGCCGGCCACACTTGCCTGCTCACGGATATCCCAGCAATCCAGGAGCAGGCCCCACTGCAGGCTGCCCATGGACTGCCTGCTCATTCTCTCCTGCTCCAGATGGCTGTGGTGGCCAGGAGCAGTCCCCTGAACCCGCAGCAGCCCACAGGGCTCTCCTGCTCCCCATCGCTGTGGCAGCCAGGAGCAGGCCCCTGAACACGGGCTGCCCGCCAGCCGCCTGTGTGTTCGCACTCCTGCTCCTGATCACCGCCGCAACTGGAAGCAGGCCCTCGAATGTGGGGCAGCCCATGGGGTTCTCCTGCTCCAGATTGCCACGGTGACTGGAAGCAGGCCCCCAAACACAGGCTGCCCACCAGCTGCCTCCGTGTTCTTGCTCCTGCTCCTGATTGCCTGGTGACTGGAAGCAGGCCCCGAATGTGCAGCAGCCCATGGGGTTCTCTTGCACCCCATCGCTGTGGCAGCTAGGAGCAGGCCCCCGAACGTGGACTGCCCGCCAGCTGCCTATGTGTTCACGCTCTTGCTCCTGATCATGGGGGTGACTGGAAGCAGGCCCCAAATGCAAGGCAGCCCAAGGGGCTCTCTTGCTCCTGATCACGGGGGCGACTGGAAGCAGGCCCCTGAACTCGGGCTTCCCATGGGTCTCTCCTGCTCCAGATCACTGTGGCGGCCAGGAACAGACCCCTGAATGCGAGAGCGGTCCACTGGCCGCCCATGCATTCACTCTCCTGCTCCTGATCGCCATGGCGGCCAGCAGGCCCTGCTGTGGGCTGCCTGCTGGTGGTCCTTGCCTGCTCCAGAGCAGTGTGATCTGCTGAATTAATGCCTATTCAGCTCATGTTGCCAGGGTGACGCCGCCAGCATCCTGCCCCACCGTTATGGGCGCCACCATATTTGTCCCGGAGTGATGGTTAATTTGCATATTACTCTTTTATTAGATAGGATTATTAACAATATGCCCTATGCTGTACTTTACATCTCGCAGCTACTTTGCAGTGTAGGATTTATTTATTTGTTTGTTTATTATTAATTAATTAATTAATATTTTTATTGAACTTATTCAGTTCAGGCTTAGGAACTTCATGGCATTGTTTCTTTTTTTTTCTTCTACTTTCTTTTAAATGTTTTTATTGATTTCAGAAAGAAAGGGAGAGGGAAAGAGAGATAGAAACATCAATGAGAGACAATCACTGATTGGCTGCCTCCTACATACCCCCTACTGGGGATTGAGCCCACAACCCCGCATGCGCCTTTGACCGGAATCGAACCTGGGACTCTTCAGTCTGCAGGCCAATGTTCTAGCTGGCTAGGGTGGCAATGTTTCTTGATGAATACCAGTTTTGTATAAGGGTGGTGCTGACCGTTATTAAGGCTTTTTTTGAGAGGACATGTTAGTCAGGAGTCTTAGAGGAAAACTGGATAGATGTTTCATCATAATTTGCCTCATGATGGGATTTCTAGTCCTACACTTAATGGTATTTATGAGGAAAGTTGGGAAACAATGATCTTATGTCAAGACAAAAAGATGACTAGTAATTATCAAGCAGTGCACCTCATTAGAAGCTTGGGTGGTTTTGGTAGAAGCATACATTCATAGATCAGTGACACAGAATAGTCACATGGAAACAGCTCCCTATGGTAAAAGCTACCAGATTTTTGACAAAGGTGCAAAAGCAATTCAATGTTTTTTCAGTAAATGGTGAGATGAATTGGATATTCATAGAAAAAAATTAATCTTAACCCACAACTCACAATTTATATAAAAATAACTCAAAGTTGATCATAGATTTAAGTTTAAAATGTAAAACAATAAAAATTTTAGAAGAAAACATAGAACATCTTTGGCAATAAAGACTTGAAGATATCTTAGACATGATGCAAAAGGCATCTATGAAAGAAAAATTTATAAATTATTAAAATTAAGAACTATTGCTGTGCAAAATACCCTATGATGAGAATGATAAGACTGGGATAAAATATTGACAAAACACATATCTGACAATAGCCTACCTATCTATCTGTCTACCTATCTATGTATCCCCTATAATAAAAGCCTATTCTATCTAAATAAAAAAGTGATATGCAAATTAGGCTTCACTCCATCACAAAGATGCCACCCCCATGGCCACAAGATGGCGGCACTCATAGCCACAAGATGGCGGGGCCCATAGGCACACCCTATCTAATAAAAGAATAATATGCAAATTAGGCTTCACTCCATCACAAAGATGCCACCCCCATGGCCACAAGATGGCGGTGCCCAGTCTGGCTGAGCCACCCAATGAAATGGTAAGGCCTGTTAGCCAGGCAGTTGGTGGGGGAGGTGGGGGGCCCGAGGGTTGGAACAGGCGATCACAGGGGGTTGGGGGTCCCCTGCCCAGGCGAGGCCTTCGCTAGAGGCCTCAGGCATGGGCAAGGGTGGAGCTGGTGGTTGGAGGGGGCAGGAGCAGAGCCGCTGATCGGAGGGGTATGAAGGTGCCCTACCCAGGCATGAGGCCTGGGCCAGAGGCCTCAGGCCTGGGCAGGGACAAGGCTGGAGATTGCAGGGGCCTGGGCTTTGCACAGCCAGTGATTGGAGGGGTAGGGGCTGAGCCTGCGAGGGCAGGGGTCTGGGCACGAGTGTAGCTGGCAGTGCAGGGGCCTGGGGGTTTTCTTCCAAGACCTGTAGCTTTGGCCACAGACTGCGGTGGGCAGGGGCAGAGCCCCCAATCGGAAGGGCCTGAGGGTCCCCTGACCAGGCCTGCAGCCTTGGCGAGAGGCTTCCAGTGAGGCAAGGGCAGAGATGGTGATGGCAGGGGGCAGGATCAGAGCCAGTGATCGCAGAGACCTTGGCTCTGTGGAGCCAACAATTGGAGGGGCTTGGGAGTCTTCTGCCCAGGTCTGCAGCCTTAGGCAGAGTCTGCAGGCCTGAGCAGGAGAAGAGCCATTGATCACAGGGGTCTGGGGGCCCCCTGCCCAGGCCTGCATCCTCGGCCAGAGGTTACAGGCCTGGGGAGGGGTGGAGCTGAAATAGAGGGGTAGGGGTGGAGCTGGTGATCAGAGTGAATTACAGAGGATACACCTTTTCTTACCGCTCATTGGCTAAGCTCCCTGTAAGCCACTGGTAATATTCTTAGTAACTTGGGTAGTAAGAATCCAAAAAGGCTATCTAGGGTTTTTCCACCACACTCCTGGAGAAAAAAAATGAAGGTCCACTGTTGGAGGGCTAAGGAATGTCATAGCCTGTCCTACCTGGTTTGGCTCAGTGCATATTGCCTCAGCCTGGTGACTGCATGGTCTGGGTTCATTTCTGACCAAGCACATGTACCTAGGTTGCAGGCTCCCCTGGCCAGGGCCCAGGTCAGGGCACATGCAGGAGGCAACCAATCAAAGTATTCCTCTCATTTTGATGTTTCTCTCTGTTTTTCCCTTCTCTTCCACATTCTCTAAAAATCAATGGAAACATATCCTCACGTGAGGATAAAAAAAAGAAAGAAAGAAAGAAAGAAAGAAAGAAAGAAAGAAAGAAAGAAATGTCATATCCTATGAAAGACACATCTTGAAAATGCCTCAAGAAAGTTGTCATTTTTTCATGGTGAAGGGACTGGAGTCTGTGTTGATGAAAACACCTTGGTGGCTGCAGTGACTGGCAGTGGCTGCAGCAGCGGGGTGATGGGGCTGGTGGCTTCCCCTGATTAGCCTGGTCGCCTTCCATAAAGGGAGGCCAGACTCGGCTTATGCATGCTCCCCAAGAGGAGCAGGGAGCGGGCCTAAGCTGTCAGAAGGACACCCCCTGAGGGTTCCCAATATGGGAGTGAGCTGAGGAACCCCCCATCCTCAGTGCATGAATTTCATGCACCGGGCCCCTAGTCTATAATAAAAGCCTAATATGCAAATAGACCAAACAGTGGAATGACTAGTTGCTATGACATGCACTGACCACCAGGGGGCAGATGCTCAACACAGAAGCTGCCACCTGGTGGTTAGTGATCTCCCACAGGGGGAGTGCTTCTCTGCCAGAAGCCGGGCTCAAGGCTGGCAAGCGCAGTTGCTGTGGCGGGAGCCTCTATGGCAGCCGCAGTGCTAAGGAGCAATAAGCTGAGTGGTAAGGAACAGCAAGCAAGCAGACGGTAAGGAGCAAGGGGTCCTGGACTGCGAGAGGATGCAGGCTTAGGTGAGGGAACCCCAATCCCCAGTGCATGAATTTCATGCACCAGGCCTCTCTAATTTATCTATATGTAGTATACCATGGCATACAACTGAGCAGTAAAATATGACAAACTGTTGATAGACAATTTGAATGTGTCGTAAGGGCATTATGCTGAGTGAAAAAAGCCAATCTCAGAAAAACACATAGCATATGATTCCATTTATATAACATTCTCAAAATAACAAAATTATAGAGGCCATGAACAAATTAGTGGTTGCCAGGACATTGAAGTGGGTGAGGGAACTGGGTGGAGCTATGAAGAAAGTGTAGCCTGAGGGAGATCTTTATGGTGATGGAATGATTTTATTTCTTGTTTATGATAGTGATTACACAAATATATAAAAGTGATAAAATGACAGAACTGTGCACATACATTTGTACTAATTTTGGTTTCTGGTTTTGATATTGCACTGTAGTTTTATAGGAAGTAACCATTGGGGGAGACTGGGTGAAGAGTACAAGGAGCCTCTATCTTTGCAACTTGCTTAGATTATAAGTTATTTCAAAATAAAAAGTTAAAAAATACTGTTCTGTCAGCGGTATGTTGAAGTTTAAGAGTATTTTTGCCAATCCCTTTTTAAATATATTTGATTAAAAACTCTGTCTCTAGGTGAAAGTTACATGTATAATTAATATTCATAAGATAATTTTTTGAGAAGTCATTTTGCATACTTTCAAAAAATTAGAAACTAAATTATCCTATCTAATAAAAGAGTAATATGCAAATTAGACATCACTCCATGACAAAGATGGCCATCCCCATAGCCACAAGATGGTGGCGCACAATCTGGCTCAGCCCCGCCACTGAACTGATCAGGCCTGTTAGCCAGGCAGGTGGCTGGGAAGGCGGGAGGCCCAAGGGGCAGAACAGACAATCAGAGGGGGATGGGGGTCCCCTGCCCAGGTCAGAGGCCTCAGGCATGGGCAAGGGCAGAGCCAGTGATTGGAGGGGTATGAGGGTGCCCTACCCAGGCATAAGGCCTAGGCCAGAGATCTCAGGACTGGGCAGGGGCAAGGCCGGAGATTGCAGGGGCCTGGGCTCCACAGAGCCAGCGATCGGAGGGACAGGGGCATAGCCTGTGATCACAGGGGTCTGGGCACTGGTGGAGCTGGAGATCACAGGGGCCTGGGGGTCCCCTGCCCAGGCCTGCAGCCTTGGCGAGTGGCTGTAGTGGGGCATGGGAGGAGCAGGCGATGGCAGGGGGCAGGATCAGAGCCAGTGATCACAGAGGCCTGGGCTCTGTGAAGCTGGTGATCAGAGGGCCTTGGGGGTCTTCTACCCACACCTACAGCATTGGCCAGAGGTTACAGGCCTGGGCAGGGGTGGAGCTGGTATTGGAGGGGCAGGAGTGGAGCCGGTGATTGGAATGAACTACAGAGGAAACACCTTTTCTTAATGCTCATTGGCTAAGCTCCCTGTAAGCCACTGGTAATATTCTTAGTAACTTGGGTAATAAGAATTCAAAAAGGCAATCTAGGGTTTTTCCACCATACTCCTGGAGAAAAAAAATGAAGGTCCACTGCTGGAGGGCTAAGAAATGTCATAGCCTGTCCTACCTGGTTTGGCTCAGTGCATATTGCCTCAGCCTGGTGACTGCAGGGTCTGGGTTCATTTCTGACCAAGCACATGTACCTAGGTTGCAGGCTCCTCCCTGGCCAGGGCCCCCAGTCAGGGCACATGCAGGAGGCAACCAATCAAAGTATTCCTCTCATTTTGATGTTTCTCTCTGTTTTTCCCTTCTCTTCCACATTCTCTAAAAATCAATGGAAACATATTCTCAGGTGAGGATAAAAAAAGAAAGAAAGAAATGTCATATCCTATGAAAGACACATCTTGAAAATGCCTCAAGAAAGTTGTCATTTTTTCATGGTGAAGGGCCTGGAGTCTGTGTTGATGAAAACACCTTGGTGGCTGCAGTGACTGGCAGTGGCTGCAGCAGCGGGGTGATGGGGCTGGTGGCTTCCCCTGATTAGCCTGGTCGCCTTCCACAAAGGGAGGCCAGACTCGGCTTAGGCATGCTCCCCAAGGGGAGCAGGGAGCAGGCCTAACCTGTCAGTAGGACCCCCTCCCCCAGAAGGCTCCCAATATGTGAGAGGGGGCAGGCTGTGCTGAGGAATCCCCCCTCCCCCCAGTGCATGAATTTCGTGCACCAGGCCCCTAGTTCTTATATGAGGATACAAATCCTTTGGGAAGTTAAATGATTTGCAATGGAGTTCAACAGAATTAGAGGAGGACCTGATCATTTCACATTTTCATGCAAATATTGAATCACTGTATTGTGTATCTGAAATAAATATGTTATACATCAATTATTCCTCAATTTTTTAAAAAGACGTATTGTGACCCAGTTTTGGAATTAAGTGTGGATCTTGTGTATTTGCACATTTCATTAGATTCTTTTTTTAAATTTGAAAATTTTCATAAATTGTTTAAACTTAGTGAAAAAAAAAAATGGTAGTCTTTGGTTTAGAAAGGTGACATACTAGCCTATACCTGAACAGGAGTGGAAACAAGAGATCAGGTAGTTAGCTAGTTAGCTATTAAAATAGCTCTACTGAAAAAAGTGCTTCAAACAAGGGCAATGGCAGTGGATGGATGTGCAATATATTTTAAAGATTGAACCTATCATTGCTGAGGATTTTTAGGTGGGTCAAGGTAAAATGAGTATTAAGGGTAATAGATAAATTTTTAAAAATTACAGGAGAACCTAATGTGGTTATAAGCTGATACAAGAGAAGCACCTTAAATTCCTCAAGACGTAAGCACAGTCCATGGCTATGAATTTAATAAATAGCCACTGTTCGCTTTGAGAAGAGAAGTTACGTGCAGGTAACAACAAAACCATTTTCTCAAGGCTACTTACCACCAAGGAAATAATAGCAAGGGAGCCAGAAAGAGTGTTTTGTGAGAGACATGATTCTTTGAGCCTGTGTGCAACTTGTTTGGTTATTGTCTGCGTTGGTTCAGGTGGACAGGAATTCCTGTTTTGATAGCTGAGTTAAACTCGATAAGAAAACAAGCAGAAATAATAAACATTTATTCATATAAAGTTATTAGGACATATAGTTTGAAAGAAAACACAGCTATTTCCCCCACCTGTTTTCAACTGATGAAAGGTTTACAATTATAAATTCACTACCTTTTATTTTGTTCAGTATTTTTTCCTGTAAATTAAGTTTATAAATTAATAAAACTGACAAAATATATTATTTCTCACTTTCAGTCTAAAAAACAGTATGTTTAGGACTTTGAAGTTCAGTACTATTCTTTCATCTAATTCCACAGTCATCAGTATCTTTTATAATGTGTGATGCTCCACTACAGAGTTTTTACATGGCATATGTTCTTGGTATTAGAATATGTTTAAAGGATAGGTGGGTGCTGAATAGATTGATATTCTTTGGTGACACTAGCAAAAACATTAATGTTTGCTTTTAGTTTTCAGGATGGCAGAATCAATTGGTTAGAAGGGAAGAGGGGTTATTGTTAATAATATAAGCATATGTATAAATTTTGGACTATTAATTTTTTCGATAGTAATTTGAATTTGTATACTGTGCTTCACTGACAGTTTGCTGCTTTCTCTATTGTAGTATGTAAAATAGACTTCATCCTTGACTACATGGAGCTAGTGTAGTTAGGAAGATAGACAATGAACTCACAAATAAATATGTGCTTTATCATGTTATTTTCTAAAGTTTTGTAGATTTACCATAATTTGAAAGTTTTATTTATGATTAAACTGAGAAATTTGCTAAACACCAATTATACTAAATAGTATCTGGTACTTCCTAATAGTAATTCTAAAAGCTGACCTTATTGAGTGCTTATATTCTTTTAATATTTGCTATTAAATTTAATCTTCACATAATGTTTTAAAGTATAGATACTTTTATTCTTACCATTTTGCAAATGAGAAAAGTGAGGTTCATAGAAATTAAGTAAATTGCTTCACATCATACAAGCTAGTAAATGGTACAACTGGTTTTTGCATTTACTTCGAGACATTGAAGCTTGAGCTCTTACCTACTTTTGTTTTTATTCCCCATTATTATTATTATTAGGGGCCTGGTGCATGAAATTCGTGCCCTGTGGGGGGGGTTTCCTCAGCACAGCCTGCCCCCTCTCACATATTAGGAACCCTCAGGGGGTGTCCTACTGATGGCTTAGGCCCGCTCCCTGCTCCTCGTGGGGAGTGGGCCTAAGCTGCAGTCTGGCCTCCCTTTGTGGGAGGCAACCAGACTAATCAGGGGAAGCCACCAGCCCCATCACCCCCGCTGCTGCAGCCACTGTCAGTCACCACAGCCACCAAGGTGTTTTCATCAACACGGACTCCA
>PVJC01030161.1:9458-21478 GCA_004026665.1 Murina feae | reverse complement strand
GCCTGGTTCCCCCCAAGTGCCTGCCTCTGCCAGCCTGGTCTCCCCCAACTGCCCTCCTCTGCCAGCCTGGTGCCTCCCAACTGTCCTCCCCTGCAGGCCTGGATGCCCCCAACTGCCCTCCTCTACCCGCCTGGGTACGCCCCAACTCTCCTCCCCTGCAGGCTTGGGTCCCACCCCAACCCTCCTCCCCTGCATCCTGGGGGCCCCCAACTGTCCTCCTATTCAGGCCTTTGTCTCCTCCAACTTCCCTTCTCTGCCATCCTGGTCCCCCTCAACTGTCCTCCTCAGCCAGCCTAGCCCCCCCAAATGCCCTCCTGTACCAGCTTGGTCCCTTCAACTGTCCTCCTATCCAGGCCTGCATCCCCCCAACTGTCTTCCCCTGAAGGCCTGAGTCCCACCCAACTGTCCTCCCCTCCAGGCCTGTCCTCCTCTGCTGGCCTGTTTTCCCCCAGCTGCCCTCCCCTGCAGTCCTGTGCCCCGCCCCCAACTGTTTTTCCCTGTAGGCCTGGGTCCCTCCCAACTGCTCTCCCTTGGTGGCCATCTTGTGGTGGCCATCTTTGACCACCACTGGGGGAAGCCATCTGTGATCACGTGGGGGAAGCCATCTTTTGATGGTCAGTTTGCATATTACTCTTTTATTAGATAGGATTTTTTTCAATAGGAATTTGGATTGCAGAGAGTAAGGGGCACAGTAACAGATAACAATATTTTGAACTATTAATATATACTGTGTTTATGCCAGAATAGAAGACAACTCTTTAACACATTTCCTGAGAAAAAGTCAGCACTGACCAAAATTAATCTGTAAAATTTTTAAATTGTACTTCTTTCATTTATCTAAATATCATAGTAATTTCTCAGATATTCTGCAAAGGAACATAGCAACTATTCCCTTAGCAAAACCCCTAATTTTAGTGAGAAATAGAATTTTTTTAAAAAATGGTTTTCTTTTTATTATGAGAATTTCATTATTTTCTTCTCTCTACTATGTCAACCTAATGTGACTTCTGGATGTTTGTATGCCATTCATTTGTTACCTATGGAATATAGTGATAACAATTTATTTCATCACAATTCAACACCGAGTTTTTTGTAATACTTTAAACAATAAGAAAAGGGAAAAAAGTATTTTAGGGCAAGGGAAGCAAAAGAAAAACTAAACAAATGTGACTATATTAAACTAAAGAGTTTTTGCACAATAAAGGAAACCATCAACAAAATGAAAATCTGCCCTAACTGGTTTGGCTCAGTGGATAGAGTGTCGGCCTGCAGACTGAAAGGTCCCAGGTTTGATTCCGGTCAAGGGCATGTACCTTGGTTGTGGCCACACCCCCAGTAGGAGGTGTGCAGGAGGCAGCTGATCGATGTTTCTCTTTCATCAATGTTTCTAACTCTCTATGCCTCTCCCTTCCTCTCTGTAAAAAAATCAATAAAATATATTTTTAAAAATGAAAAGCTAACCCACTGAATGAGAGAACATATTTTCTGGTGCATCTGAGAAGGGGTTAATATCCAAATTTATAAGTATGCTAAAATATTTCATGTTTATTTTTTAAAATAGCTTTATGTTTCATAAACCCAAAGAGGATAATCCTTATATCCATCCATCTTATAATTGGAATGGCTCTCTGGAAACAGCTAAACCTGAAGCCAATTATGGAAACAAGAATTCTTCAACCATGCACATGAAGCCACTTTACGTATGTATTGTGCATTTCAATTTCTATATACATATGGTTTTCATTTCCATAATTTAAGTAAAGATAATGTAATGATGAGACCTTGTATAGAAAAATGATATAACAGAATCAATTGTGTTACAGATACGGAAATTTAAGTTTATAAGACTAATTATATATAATTGATTTCAGAGAGGGAGGAGACAGAGATTGAAACATCAATGATGAGAGAGAATAACTGATTGATTGCTTCCTGCATGCCCCCAAATGGGGATCAAGCACACAACCTGGGCATGTGCCCTTGACCAGAATCGATCCTGGGACCCTTCAGTCCATGGGTCAAAGCTCTATTCACTAAGCCAAACTGGCTAGGGCACTACCAATACTTCATTGAGTAAAAAGATTAAGAAATATGAGTCAATGGTATAGTATATATAAAATATTTTATGGGTATTACTATACTTTGTGTATAAAATGTTACTATATATAAAATGTTATATGTAGTATTCATGGATTAGTAGAATCAACATCATTAAAATGTCCATACTACCGAAAGCAATTTATAGATTCAATGCAATCCCCATTAAAATACTAACAGAATATTTCACAGACCTAGACCAAACTCTCCAAAAATTCTTCTGGAATAATAAAAATAAAAAAAGACCTGGAGTAGCCACGGCTATCCCGAGAAAGAAGAACACAGTTGGAGGGATCACAATACCAGATATCAAGCTATATTACAAAGCCGCAGTTCTCAAAACTGCCTGGTACTGGCACAAGAACAGACATATAGACCAATGGAACAGAACAGAGAACCCAGAAATTGACCCAAACCATTAGGCTCAATTAATATTTGACAAAGGAGGCAAGAGCATACAATGGAGTCAAGACAGATGATGCTGGGAAATTTGGTCAGGTACATGCAAAATAATAAAACTAGATCATCAACTTACACCACTCACAAAAACAAACTCAAAATGGTTAAAGGACTTAAATGTAACATGGGAAACCATAACAATCCTACAAGACTCCATAGGCAGCAAAATTGCAGACATATGTCGTAGCAATATCTTTACTGGTACAGCTCCTAGGGCAATGGAAGCTAAGGAGAAAATAAACAAATGGGACTATATCAAAATGAAAAGCTTCTGCACAGCAAACGAAACCATCAATAAAACCACAAGAAAGCCCACTGCATGGAAAGACATATTTGCCAATGCTATTTCAGATATGGGTTTGATCTCCAACATTTACAGGGAACTCATACAACTTAACAAAAGGAAGATAAACAATCGAATCAAAAATGGGCAAAGCACCTAATAGCCACTTTTCGAAAGAGAACATACAGAAGGCCCAGAGACATGAAAACATGCTCAAAGTCACTAATTATCTGAGAGATGCAAATCAAAACAACAATGAGGTAACATCTCACACCTGTCAGAATGGCTATCATCAACAAATCAACAAATGACAAGTGCTGGCGAGGATGTGGAGAAAAAGAAACCCTTCTTCACTGCTGGTGGGAATGCAGACTGGTGCAGCCATTGTGGAAAACAGTATGGAGTTTCCTAAAAAAGTTAACAATGGAACTCCCATTTGACCTAGTAATCCCACTTCCAGGATTATATCCCAAGAAACCAGAAACACCATTCAGAAAGGATATATGCACCCCTATGTTCTTAGAAGCACAATTTACAATAGCTAAAATTTGGGAACAGCCTTAATGCCCATCAGCAGATGAGTGGACCAAAAACTGTGGTACATCTACACAATGGAATACTATGCTGCTGTAAAAAGGAAGGAACTCCTACCATTTGCAACAGCATAGATGGAATTGGACAGAATTATGCTAAATGAAATAAATCAGTCAGAGAAAAGTAAATATCACATGATCTCATTCATATGTGAGATATAAGGATCAACATAAACTGATGAACAAAAATATATCCAGAGACAAAGGGCAGGGGATTAGGGGTGGGAGGGAGTTAGCGATCAACCAAAACACTTGTATGCATGCATATTAGCATAACCAATAGACAAAGACACTGGGGCGATGGGGGCTTGCCCTCGGTGGTGGGAGTGGCAGGGGGGTCAATTGGGGGAAAAGGAAACATATGTAATACTTTAGACATATGTAATACTTTGCTTATAATACTTATAAGCAAAGTATATATGACTCATATGGACTAGAATGTATAATATTCCATTACTATATATATTTATATCTTACTTAAATTTGTAATCTTTAGAAAGGAGATTAGAGATCAACGTAAGAGTTGTTAAATTTCATGAGACTAACTCAGAGGTACAACTGATCTTGCTAATATAATTATTACATTGTGATAATTTAACAAGGAAAGTGCTGTTTTGTGTTTTAGCATACTTAAATAATACATTAAATAGTACATTGTGGCAAAGGGGAGCAAGCGATGGGGACCCCCACAGGCAGCACCCAGCAGGGTCTGCTGGGAGGTCGCCATGATGACCTCTGGAGCAGACAAGCAGGGGGATAGGCAGAACACAGCAGGGCCTGCTGGGCAGTGGTGGCAGCAATGGGGGAGCAGGCAAGCGGGCGACCAGAGAGCAGGCAATTGGACCAGCAGGCAGCACACAGCAGGGCCTGCTGAGCTGTGGCTGTGGCGAAGGTGGAGCAAGCAGACAGGCCCTGCAGAGAGCAGAGAACCATGTGGAGTGGGCCCAAGTCATCAGTAGCACATCCCCTGAGGGCTCCCGAATTGGAAAGGGTGCAGGTCAGGCTGAGGACCTCCCCACCTGCCCTCCCTCCCCACCTACCTGTGCACGAATTTCGTGCACCAGGTCTCTAGTAAATTTAACAAAGGAGGTGAAAGGTGTAAGACATTGATGAAAGAAATTGAAAAAGGTACAAATAAATAGAAAGGTATCCCATGTTCATGAATTGGGAGAAGCAATATTGTTAAAATATCCATGCTACAAAAGCCATAGATTCAACACAATCCCTGTTAAAATTTCAATGGCATATTTTACATAAATAGAAAAAAAATTCCTAAAATTATATGAAATCACAAAATACCTCTAATAGCTGAAGAAATCCTGAGAAAGAATGAGTGAGAGGCATTACACTCCCTAGTTTCAAGTTGTACTATGTATCTCTAGCAATTAAAACATTATTGGCAGGAAGATCATGCAAATAGACCAATAAAACTGGATTAAAAGCCAAGAAACAAACCAGAGCATATCTGGTCAACTAATGTTTGAAAAGGGAGCCAAGAATAGTCAATGGAGAAAAAAGATAGTCACTTCAATAAATGTTGCTTTTGCTGTGCAGAAGCTTTTTATTTTGATTTCCCATTTGTTTATTTTCTCCATTGTTTCTCTTGCCTTAGCCATTGTTTCAAAGAAAAGTCTGCTACATGAAATGTCTGATATTTTACTGCCTACAGTTTCTTCTAGGACTTTTATAATCTTTAAACTTACATTTAAGCATTTAATCCATTTTGAGTTTATTATTGTATATGGTGAAGTTGGTGGTCTAGTTTCATTTTATTGCATGTACCTGTCCAATTGTCCCAACAACATTTATTGAAGAGACTGTCTTGACTTTATTGTGTACTCTTGGAGTAAAAACAGTTTAAACCAACATCAAATGAAAAGGGGACCCACTGTGTGGGAGAACACATTTTCCAATGATGCATTTGATAAGGGATTATTTTTTCCAAAATATATAAAGTAGTCATATAACTCAACAAAAGGAAGACAAACAATCCAATGAAAAAAATGGGCAGAAGGCTGCTGTGGATGATCTGGAGACCTTAGTTTGAGAGCCACCACTGTAGAAGAAAGTAAACATAGTTATTTAATATATAAGCTGTCTTTTATTTGGAAGACTGGAAACTTGGAAGAAGATGGGATATTATAAATATAACATGGGATTTTGGAGAGGAAAAAAGATGGCGACCTGCAGGAAGGCAGGGACGGAGAGAGTGTGAGAGAACCAGGCAGTGATAGAGGAGTGTGTGGACATGTATGGTGTGCGTGTGTATGAGATAGGGACAGTTAGATTCTGCAGGTCTTCTGAGGTGCTGCCAAACAGGGTAGTCTTAGACAGGGGAGCCCCGCTCCCAGCGTAGACACTCCTGGGTGGCCGGCAGCACAGGCATGGACACCATGCCATCTTGAGAAACAGAGCTGCTTGAGACTAGGATCTTGGCCTCAGCATCACCCAATCTGGTCTCAGATGCAAACCAGGACCCTGCAACCACTGGGGACAGAGACCTGCGACCACAGCTACAGACCCAAGGACACCAAGAATCCAGACATCCCGGCAGCAGATCTCTGTGAGTAACAGAGCCCATCCCCCTCCCCGCAGGCTCACAGGCAGCGCCAAAGTAACTGATAGACCCACCCCTTGCTCAGGCCACAGCGCTGCTACAGGAATTTGAGCCTGGGAAATCAGGAAATCTGAGAAACTGTTCCCCCTTGGCACAGGACTGTGGGAATTTGAGACTGGGAATACTGAAACTCTAAGAAACTGTTCCCCGCACCATGGGGCAGAAATCTGTGCCTAGAAATGCGCAAACACTGGGGACCTGTTCCCTGCAGCATGAGGTTGCTGGAAGCTGTGCCTAGAAACACGCCAACACTGGGACCTGTTCCCCACGGCACGGGGCTGCTGTAATCTGCCTAGAAATGCATGAACACTGGCGACCTGTTCTCCGTGGCACAGGGCTACTGGAATCTGTGCCTAGAAACTCGCGAATACTGGGGTCCTGTTCCAGGCAGCACAGGACTGTGGGAAACTGCACCTAGGAATGCACGAACGTCGCCGGAATGGATGCCTAGGAACTCTGAACTCTGGGAACTTGTTCCACACTGCATGGGCTGCGGGACCCCGATTATCCAGGCAGGAGGCAGCACTAAGCACCAGTGACTTGACTCTGTTTCTTATCACTTGCGCCTGGGATCCCTGATTCCCAGTGCATTCACACTGAGAGCCAGTGACTCCAATTCTTGGTGCATGCGCACACAGGGACCCTCATTCTCAATGTGAGGCCACGTGAAGCAACAGAGATGCCAATACTGGATTCTTGGGGAACTCTGATTCTTGGCACATGCTAGAGGGCTTTGATTTTCAACACACTTCAGAGGGATATCTGTTTTGGCTTGATGCAGGTGGGGTCCCTGGTTGTAAGTGTGCACACAAAGCCACACTGAGCACTGGCAACACTTACTTTGAGCGAGCCTGGTTCCCACCAACCAGTGACAACTGAACATCTTAGTGTTGGAGCTCTTCAGTGACACTAGGGTGGTGAGAAGCTCCCACTGCAAACATCCCAGGCCGACACAACTCAATGTTTGAACCTTCTGGAGACAGTCAGAATGGGGAGATGACACAATCCCCAGAGGAAAGAAAATGAAGAGTCGCCAAGAAAGGAAATTAGTGAAATTGAAGCATGCAACAGGACAGAAAAAAATTCAGAGAAATGGTTGTACAATTCATTCACTGGATGGATGATAAAATCAACAACCTATGCAAGCACCAAGAAGACATGAAAAGTGATATAGCTACAATCAAAAACACCATGGAAGTTTTCAACAGTAGACTAGAAGAAGCAGAGGACCGAATTAGTGAGTTAGAAGTTAAGGTGCAGAAACAAGCTCAATCTGAACAGCAACTGGAGAAAAAAATTAAAAAGCAGGAGGAGAGCCTAAGGGAGCTTTGGGACAACATGAAATGAACTAACATACACATAATAGGGCTGCAAGAAGGACAAGAAGAGCAGCAAGGATTAGAAAATCTATTTAAGGAAATAATGACAGAAAACTTCCCAGATATGGGGAGGAAAAAAGTTACACAAGTACAGAGTCACAAGCAAGTTGAATCCCAAAAGGCCCACACCAAGACATATCATAATAACGTTGGCAAATGTACAGGACAGAGATAGAATCTTAAAGGCTGCAAGAGAGAGACAGAGAGTTAGATACAAAGGATCCCCCATCAGATTATCAAATGATTTCTCAACAGAAACACATAAAGCTAGAAGGAAATGGAAGGAGGTATACAAAGCATTACAAAGCAAAGGACTGAATCCAAGAATACTCTATCCAGCAAGACTATCAATCAAAATTGAAGGGGAAATCAGGACCTTTGCAGACAAAAAAAAAAAAAAAAAGGCTAAAAGAGTTTATCACTACGAAGCCAGCACTGCAAGAAATGCTAAAGGGAATGCTGTAAAAAGAAGAAATTAAAAGGTAAGAAAGAACACAGGCACAAAAATAGAAATGATCTCAAACAACTACATTTCAATAATAACTTTAAATGTAAATGGAGTAAATGGTCCAATCAAATGACATTGAGTGGCTGAATGGATAAAAAGACATGACCTATATACATGCTATCTACAAGAGACCCACCTCAGAACAAGGGACTCACACAGACTGAAAGTGAAGGGATGGAAAAATATCTTTCAGGCAAATGGAAAGAAAAAAGAGCAGGGATAGCAATTCTTATATCTGACAAAATAGACCTCAGAGTGAAAGCCATACCAAGAGAAAAGGAAGGCCACTTCATAATACTAAAGGGATTGATACAACAAGAGGATATAACCCTAATAAACATATATGGACCCAATGCAGGAGCACCCAAATACATAAAAAAAACTCCTGGAAGATATCAAGGGAGAGATCAACAATACAATTATAGTAGGAAACTTAAACACACCACTGATATCATTGGATAAATCCTCTAGACAAAAAAATCAGCAAAGAAACAGCAATCCTAAATGACTCACTAGGTCACATGGATTTAATTGATGTCTTCAGAACATTTGACCCCAAAGCCACAAAATCTACATTCTTCTCAAGTGTACATGTGACATTTTCAAAAATAGACCACATATTGGGTCACAAGCAAAGTCTCCCCAAATTCAAGAAGATTGAAATCATACCAAGCATTTTCTCAGATCACAATGGCATAATATTAGAAATAAACTACAACAAAAACAATCCAAAAAACTCAAACACTTGGAAGCTGAATAACATGGTACTAAATAATGATTGAGTTACCAATGAGATCAAAGAAGAAATTAAAAACATCCTGAAAACTAATGACAATGAAAGCACAACAATCCAAAATCTATGGGACACAATGAAAGGGAAGTGTATAGCTCTACAGGCATACCTCAAAAAGCAAGAAAAAATGATAGTAAATCATATAACTCTACAACTCAAAGGATTAGAAAGATAGCTACAAGAAAAGCCCAGAGTGAGCAGAAGGACGGAGATAATAAAGATCAGAGCAAAAATAAATGACATAGAGACCAAAAAATATAATACAAAAGATCAATGAAACCAAATCTTGTTTATTCTTTGAAAGGATAAACAAGATTGATGAACCTCCAGCCAGGCTCACCAAAAAACAGAGAGGACACAAATAAACAAAATCAAAAATGAAAGAGGAAAAATAACAACAGACCCCACTGAAATACAAAGAATTGATAAAAAAAAATACTATGAACAACTCTCCTCCAACAAACTAGACAACCTGGAGGAAATGGACATATTCCTGGAAAAATACAATCTTCCAAAACTCAATCAGGAAAACTCTATAAATCTCAATAGGCCAATCACTATGGAAGAAATTGAAGCAGTCATCAAAAAGGTCCCACCAAACAAAAGCCCAGGGCCAGACGGCTTCACAGGAGAGTTTTACCAAACATTCAAGGAAGAACTAAACCCTATCCTACTCAGACTATTCCAAAAAATTCAAGAGGAAGGTACACTTCCAAGCTCATTTTATGAAGCCAGCATCATCCTAATACCCAAACCAGATAAAGACAACACAATGAAAGAGAACTATAGGCCAATATTCCTCATGAACATAGATGCCAAAATCATCAACAAAATCCTAGCAAATAGGATCCAGCAATACATCAGAAAGATCATACACCATGACCAAGTAGGATTTATCCCAGGAATGCAAGGATGGTACAATATCTGCAAATCAATTAACATGATACATCACATAAACAAGTGGAGAGATAAAAACCACATAGTCATATCAATTGATGCAGAAAAAGCATTGACAAAATCCAACACCCTTTCTTGATAAAAACTCTCAGCAAGGTTGGAATAGGAGGATCATTTCTCAACATAACAAAAGCCATATATGACAAACCCACAGCCAACATCATACTCAATGGTCATAAACTAAAATCGTTTCCCCTAGGAACAGGAACAAGACAGGGATGCCCCCTTTCACCATTCCTGTTCAATATAGTACTGGGAGTATTAGCCATTGCAATCAGAAAAGAAGAAGAAATAAAAGGCATCCAAATTGAAAAAGAAGAAGTAAAACTGTCCTTATATGCAGATGACATGATACTGTACACAGAAAACCATAAAGACTCCATCAAAAAATTATTAGACTTAATGAACGAATTTGGCAATGTAGCAGGATACAAAATTAATGCCAAGAAATCTATGGCATTTCTTTACACTGATAGTGAATTTACAGAAAGGGAGACTAAAAAAGCAATCCCATTTACCATCGCACCAAAAAAATTAAGAAACCTAGGAATAAACTTAACTAAGGAGGAAAAAGAGTTATATGCGAAAAACTATAGGACACTGAAAAAAGAGATAGAAGAAGACATAAACAGATGGAAGAATATACCATGCTCATGGATTGGTAGGATCAATATCATCAAAATGTCCATACTTCCCAAAGCAATCTATAGATCCAATGCAATCCCCATTAAAATACCAATGACATATTTCACAGATGTAGAACAAACTTCTCAAAAAGTTATCTGGAATAATAAAAGACCTTGAATAGCTGCATCAATCTTGAGAAAGAAGAATAAAGTAGGTGTGATCTCAATACCAGATATCAAGCTGTATTACAAAGCCGCTGTTCTCAAAACAGCTTGGTACTGGCACAATAACATACATATAGATCAATGGAATAGAATAGAGAACCCAGAAATTGACCCAAACTACTATGCCCAATTAATAATCAACAAAGGAGGCAAAAGCATACAATGGAGTCAAGAGAGTCTTTTCAATAAATGGTGTTGGGAAAATTGGACAGATACATGCAAAAAGATGAAACTAGACTACCAACTCACACCATACACAAAAATAAACTCAAAATGGATAAAGGACTTAAACATAAAACAGGAAACCATAAAAATACTAGAGGAATCCAGGCAGCGAAATCGCAGGCAGCGAAATCGCAATCATGTGCTGAAGCAATTTCTTCACTGATACTGCTCCTAGGCCAATGAAAACTAAAGATAAAATAAACAAATGGGACTAATCAAAATAAAAAGCTTTTGCACAGCAAAGGAAACCATCAGCAAAACAACAAGAAATCCCACTGCATGGGAAATTATATTTGACAATGATATCACCGATAAGTGTTTAATCTCCAACATTTACAGGGAACTCATTCAACTTAACAAAGGGAAGATAAACAATCCAATCAAAAAATGGGCAATGGACCTAAACAGACACTTTTGGAAAGAAGACATACAGAAGGCCGAATGACATATGAAAACATGCTCAAAGTCACTAATTATATGAGAGATGCAAATCAAAACAACAATTCGGTATCATCTCACACCTGTAAGAATGGCTATCATCAACAAATCAACAAACAAGATGTGTTGGAGAGGATGTGGAGAAAAAGGAACCCTTCTGCACTGCTGGTGGGAATGCAGACTGGTACAGCCTCTTTGGAGAACAGTATGGAGTTTTCTCAAAAAACTAAAAATGGAACTCCCATTTGACCCAGTAATCCCACTTCTAGGGCTATATCCCAAGAAGCTAGAAACACCAATCAGAAAGGATATATGCACCCCTATTTTCATAGCAGCACAATTTACCATAGCTAAGATCTGGAAACAGCCTAAGTGCTCATCTGCAGATGAGTGGATTAAAAAACTGTGGTACATCTACACAATGGAATACTATACTGCAGTAAAAAAGAAGGCATTTTTGCCATTTGCAACAGCATGGATGGAAGTGGAGAGGATTATGCTAAGTGAAATAGCCAGACAGAGAAAGATAAATATCATATGATCTCACTCATCTGTGGAATACAGAGAACAACATAGACTGATGAACACGGACAGATCCAGAGACAGGGAAGGTAGGGGTGGGGGGTAGAGATCAACCAAAGGACTTGTATGCATACATATAAGCCAAAGCAATAGACTCAGACAACAGGGGATGCGAGCATGAGTGGGGGGGGAGGGTTGGGGTTATTGGGGGGATGAGGACATAATTGTAATACCTTGATCAATAAAGAAATTAAAAATAAATAAATAAATATAACATGGGCATATCATGAGAGTACCT
>PVJC01030160.1:0-21379 GCA_004026665.1 Murina feae | reverse complement strand
ATCCAACTGCTGGGTCCAAGAGTCTCTCTTTAGGTCTGTCTCTTAGTAATCTCCGGGACTGTTTTTTTTTTTTTTTGTTTTTTTACAGTTCAGGGTGGAGCTTGGTGTGGCTGTGTTGGTTGCTTGGATACTGGAGGGAGGGGTTATCTCTCCAGGGGACAATGGCTACTCAGGTCCCAGGCTCCAGCGCGATCCGGCCTCCAACTCGCTGCCACTTCCCTGGGTTCTCCCTCTTTCTCCAGATTCCGCGGCTCGGCGCTTTTCCCCTCACTTCTGCCACTGGCAAAAGTCTTTCTTCAGTGAGCCCTGGGCGGGAGGGGCTCCGGCAGTGCTTGCGCGCGCGCGCGCGCGCCCCGTCCCTTCTCGGGGGCTTAGGGCCGAGAGGCGCCAGTCATGTACAGCACCGATGGGTTGCCGTGTCACACGCGCGCGCCCTGTCCCTTCTCCAGGGCTCAGGACTGTGAGGCGCCACTCGTGTGCGCACCCTGTCTCTTCTCCGGGGCTCAGGGCTGTGAGGCGCCAGCCGTGGCGGGTGCGCCCCCGTGTGAGTGCTGAGTTGCCGGCTATGGAGGGAGGCGGGATGGCGCGGGTGCACGCCTCTCCGTTGGAGCACTCAATTCCTCTCTGACTGCTAGCCCTGCCGTGGAATCCAGTCCGAGGGGGGCAGCCTCTCCTCTGCCCACACTCCCCCGCCCTATCCTGGTTGTGAACCCGTATCCAGAGTCCCCCAGTGACGCAGTTCCCTGGACGCTTCCTCCACTGCGCCCGTCCCCAGGGACGTGGCCGAGCGCCTGCGCCTGGGCTTTCTGGGGCCTCAGGGGCTGGGGTCTGGTTCACTGACCCTTCCTAAGCCCCGAGTTCACCTTCTCCCAGCTGGATTCTGGCTCACCCGGTCGCAGGTGTTTCCCAGGTCCACCTCCTCTGCAGCTTGGGCTGGAAAGCACTCACCTTAGCTGCTCACTCCCTCCGCTCCAGGGCAGGCACCGGACTCTTCTCCTTATACCGCCGCCATTTTTCAAGGATCTCAAAAATAATGATTTTAAGGAACTTTCACCAGAGGAAAATAATCTTGAACCTAAACGTTTGTTGCAGGAAGTTCCAATGCAACTTTGGGCCTTTTCTAGCACAGATATTGGCACGATTGAGTCAGCTACTCCTATTAAAATAACTATTGATGATACTTTGCCTTTACCTAACATTCGCCAATATCCTCTAAGACCTGATGCACTAGCTGGAATTAAGCCTATTATACAAGACTACTTAAAGAGAGGACTTATAATTCCATGTACAAGTCCTTGTAATACCCCTATCTTTCCAGCAAAGAAACCAAGTGGAAAAGGATGGAGATTTGTATAGGCTCTCAAGGCTATAAATAGGATAGTTATTCCCAGACATCCTGTGGTTCCAAATCCACATACTTTATTATCAACTATTCCTGTGGACTGCCAATATTTTCCAGTAATAGATTTATGTAGTGCTTTTTTTTTCAGCATTCCAGTAGAAAAAGACAGTCAATATCTCTTTGCTTTCACTTGGGAAGATCGACAATTTACTTGGACTGTGATGCCCCAAGGATATATAGAAAGTCCCACCTATTTTTCCCAGATATTAAAAGCTGATCTAAATGATGTTAAATTTCCTAAAGATTCCACTCTAATCCAGTATGTGGATGATTTACTTGTATGCTCTAAGACATTACTAGACTTTCAAAAGGACACAATTTACCTACTGCAATAGCTAGCCATAAAGGGATAAGCTTCAGTTTTGCTTACCTCAAGTAAAATGCCTTGGCCATCTCATATCAAAAGATGGGCTACTGATTAACCCTGAAAGACTTAGAAGAATCCTATCTTTCCCTCTTCCAAAAGCAAAAGAAAAAAAAAGCAGCTTAGAGGATTCCTGGGCCTGACTGGATATTGTAGAAATTGAGTTCCAGGCTTTTCATTGATAGCCCAGCCTCTCTATGCCCTATTAAAGTCGGATACACCTGATTCAATTCAGTAGAACCTTGAAGGGAAACAAGCTGTTGAGACTCTAAAGGAAGTACTGTCTAAAGCTACTGTTCTGGGGCATCCAAACTATAAACTGCCCTTCCTTTTCACATATGAAAGTAAGGGCAATGCTTTAGGAATTCTAACTCAGAAACATGGAGACCACCATAGACCTATAGGTATTATAGTCAGCAGCTAGACTCAGTGGCAAAAGGTCTCCCTGCCTGCATGAGAGCCATCTCAGCTACAGCCTTGTTTACAGCTCATAAAGTGTAAACAGACAGAAGAGAGTCATGGGCTCCCCTTTAACTATAGATGTTCCTCATTCTGTTGAGTCCTTGCTGAACTCTCATCACATTCAACACTTCTCTGTCAGTTGACTGGCTTCTTATGAAGTACTCCTGCTCTCTGTACCTAATATTACTTTAACTCAGTGAAATTGCCTTAACACTGCCACTTGTTATCTGCTTTACAGGATGGAGATACCCACAATTGTGTTTTACTTACTGACCACCTTCTTGCTCCTAGGAATGATTTACAGGAAACTCCTATTGATAATGCTGACTTAATATGGTTCACAGATGGATCTTATCTAAAGGATGAACAAGGACATTTCCGAGCTGGATATGCAATAACTTCCATGGTGGATATAATTGAAAGTTCTTATCTGCGGGCTTGTCAATTGGCCAAAGATCAAGTAGCCAATATCTACACTGATAGTTGCTGTGACTTTGGAATGTTATGGAAGCAGCAAGACTTCTTAACTTACTCTGGGCAGCCCACAAAAAATGGAAAACTGGTTGCAGAATTTTTAGATGCCATACAGCAACCAAAACAATTGGCAGTTATAAAAATCTGAGGGCATTCTAAAGGCACCACTATGGAAGCAAAAGGAAATCATTTTGATGATTCTGCAGCTAAGCAGGCAGCATTGAACAGTCAAGTTATCCAGAACTGAGAACGTTCTTTACTTCCTATTAAATCAATAAAATATTATCTTTTACAGTTTCAACACATAGCCACAGAAGACAAAAAGAAAATATGGCAACAAAATGGGGGAACTTTTGACCCAGATAGAAAGATACGGACAGTTTGTACCCAATCAGAAACCTATTTTACCTGTAGGGGCCTAACTCCATATACTTCAACATGTACATGAGCTAACACATTGAGGTCCTGAAAAGATGATTTTATGGAGTGAAATAACATTACTGGAAACCTTTTCCTATAGTAGCTCATAAAGTGTATAGCAAATGCTCTATCTGTCCAAAATATAACCCAGGAAAACGACTCCATGGACCCCAAGGACATTTCCCATTTCCTTTGGGCCATTTGCCATCATTTCAAGGTTACAAATATGTATTAGTTATGACATGCATGTTTCCACACTGGATTGAGACATTCCCTTGCAGGAGAGCAACAGCCTTAACAGTTGGTGAATTGTTACTAGAAAAAAATAATTCCTAATTGGGGAATTCCCTCTGAGCTACATAGTGACTGAGGGACTCATTTCACTGGGCAAATAATAAAATCCATCTGTAACATTTGGCCTATACTACAGCATTTCCAATTGTGCCTATCACTCCCAGTTTTCTGGTCTGGTAGAACATACCAATGGTATAATAAAAATTCAATTGGACAAAATTTCAGAAGCCTTTAATCTCCCCTGGACAAAAGCTCTCCCTATAGTACTCCTCAACCTGAGATCTACTCCTTTTGGTAAACATAAGCTTTCTCCTTATGAAATAGTCACTGGCCGCCCTGTGCATCTGGATGAAGAGACATATGAACCAACTTTGCCAAAAGGAGATATTTTACATTATTGTCAAAGGCTTATTAACCAACTTAAAGAAATTGATAAATTGGTAACAGGGTCGTTTTACACTGTGCTCCCGGGAGACTAAGATTTCAAAGATCATGGCTTATAACTAGGAGATTTGGTGTATTGGAAAAGACACCAAATAAAAGACTCTCTCCAACCTCGTTGGAGAGGACCTTACCAGGTATTGCTAACTAACCCATGTGCAGCTAAAGGAGTTAGCTCATGGATTCACATTTCTCTTTATAAAGGGCACCTGACTGAATGGATGTCTACTCCCATCTCTGACACCCATCTCCATCTGCAGCAGAGATCAAAGACTTTTCAAGGATGAGAAACAACTGAGACTTTTTGAGGACGAGAAGTCGCTGACCACAGAGGCAGACAGCTATCCCAAGACAATGTCAACAAGGCCTGTATGCTCACAAACTGATATTGTTTGAACCTTGTTTTTATATCATCTGATTGTTATTGATTGAATGTACATAAAATGATCTTCATATTATTATTATCCTCCTTATGGTTTCCTAGTGGAAATAATATCTGCCTCCCCAGACCTCCTCCCTTATTAGATATGGAAAATTTAACTTGGATACCTGCTAATCTTTCCCACCTACTACACAATGATGTTCTGATTATCAGGTATGATAGTGAAATTAATGCTTTGTTGGTCACACATTGGTCTTCTCCTACTACCAATGTAAGCTTTGGTACATTTCTTTTCTGACTATATCTGCTATAAAGGACCCACCTTAGGCAAATACCTCCAAGAATACCTCCCTGATAATTCCACTGGTAGAATTGTATATGGATCTATTCTGGATGAATATGTATAGCTACAGAGATGGATGATGAAAAGCTAAGAAAAACACCTGGATATGATGGCCAAAGGCTTGCAGCAGCCTGTCCTATCTGTCATAGTATATCTTGTTCTCTGACTCACCAGCCATGCTCTTGTGACTGGATGTCTATGAAACAAGAAAGAAATCAATGGAGCCCCATCTCAGAAATTATTGAGATCACTTGGTGGGTAGATATGTCTGTAACTACCCCACCTTCCTTGCATCCTGGACGCTTATGGGAAGCCCTATGGAATATTCAAACTCTAGCTCATTTGGGGGTCACCTTCACCCATTTAACCATGGCATGGGAAACAACATTTTTGGGTCCATTCAGTGTACCCTAACTACTCCCATAGCTACTAAATGGTAACAACATTCCTGGTGGGTCAAACAACATTGACCCCCTAAAAGAAGAAAAAGGGGAATACTTGGAGGAGTAGGGGCTGGCCTTGGTATCCTGGGACAAGCTGAACTTGCAGCTAATAAAAAATTCTTTATCTCAAATAGGTCATATAGAGGAAATACTGTTTCAGGAAGAAGGAAAGGGTGGGAAGCAGCATGGAAAGACAATAAAGCCTTAGTTTCATGGATAGAACAGACTCGACAGAATATAAAAACTCATGCACAAACCCAACAATGAGAACATGCCTATACCCTAGCTCAACAGGGCCTATTGTCTATGCTAATGCAAATGGAATCTGAAGTGGCTATGGAACAATGGCCAACTATAATGGTGGCAGAAGCCCAGGCCAGACACTTATGGGATTTATATGATTCCCCAGGAATTTGGAAAATCTTGGATGGGAAATGTGATCTATGATGTTGTGTCTTAAAAGCCCAGGTGCCTCGATTAAATCCTAAGCTTAAATTCCCAGTAGTTCAACTGGCCAGCATAGGGACCATCCTCAATAGTACTAGAATACTTCCAGTGGGAAATAGATGGGCCATCTACTGATTGTGAAAGTCAGAAAGGTAAATGGTTATGCCCCCAATCCATATGAAATACTGAATTCACCCAGTCCTGGCCTATTGTATTTATCCCAATGAATAACAATATATGGCATTATGGGAAAAGGAATATGGTTTTTGCTGGGAAGGGTTAAAAAACTCTTCGGTTTTACTAAGTGAATTTTACTGTAATAATACCTAGTTTACACTAAATAATACTGAAATATGGTGTAATACTGAATTTATAAGCAGAATAACTTTGCCTGAGGTTTATAAAACCTATGATAATATTGATACTGGAAAACCAATGTATTGGGAAATTGAACTTAATCTTCCATATGAAGTAATTTCTAATGACACTAGCTTTCCAGAAGAAAAATTAGAGCTTCTAGATAATGAAATAGTACAGAGTCTTAATTTATGTGGCCAAACATATCATAAGGTACAAATGACAGTGGATGAAGGAGGAAAACATATAATTAGCTTAATAAAAAATTATGATAATAGATGTAAAGGGTTTTTCAGTTGGTTGGGATGCTTGTTCTCCTTAGACTTTTCCTTGTCCAGTATTAGACATTTTCTGTTCCCATTCAGTGTTATGGGTTTAGTATTGTTACTTTTGTTCCTGATATGTAAATGTTATACTAGATTCAGAAAAGTGAAACGTAAGACAAACAGCAAAAAGACTCAGATCATGTGGCTCAAAAATTAGAAATGATCCAGAATACCTTTTAATAAGGACATATAGGATCTGACTGCCTCCCATTTACCTGCCTTTTTAGAAAATATATATATATAATTCAACCTTAGGTGCCATCTAAGGTTATGGTCTTTCCCCATCCTCAGTGGTCCACCTGTTCAGCAAGGCATGCTGACACTGAGACATCCTAGGAATGAGCCTTCCTAGAACCATGGGACTCCATTATCCAACCACAAGGTTGGTCATCAATGCATCCTTTGTATTGATTTACGACCCAAAGGAGGATGTGTGGACAAAAGGGGCCACATGCTAACGTGACAAGCTCAGGGAAGGCCTGTGTGGCAGTCTTGCAAACTCAGAGACCTAAAATAACCATAAAAGATGGTCTGAAAATTAAATATTTAACTACAAACAGGTTATAATGGGTAGTCATTTACTAGGCTGGTATTTTCCATGACAAAGATCAACTTAGATCTTCACTGAGCTCATTTGTCTTTTTGCTTGTGGGAAACGAGTAAAATTGGATCCACCAGGACATGATCAATGGACATGAGGAAACATACATTGGAACCTCTAGTTGGAACTGGCAAAAATAAAAATGTTTTACATTGTTGTCGTGTGTGTGCTGCTCATAAACTACGCAGTGAAACGCGGTACATGTGCAAGTTTTGTAATGTACCCCTGCACAAAGGAAAGTGTTTCAAATGCTACCACACAGTGGCGGGAAAATGCCCACTTACAAAGTGTTAAGATAACATAACTGTGAGATGTGTGGATAACTTGTAACTTCCTCCGCCCACCCCCCATGCCTTAGGGCACAACAAATGGCACCAGGACATTCCCTCATTGTTATTGTTATCAACTTAATTGCAGCTGTTAATTATGTTAAGCTGTCCTATACCAGTCTGTGTAAAAGAAGCACATGTTCATCATTTCACTTTTTACCCTATCTCAGAGGTTTTCCCACTTTGCTTTATCCCACCTCCTTAATCTATCACCAGTGAATTCCATGTAACTCACCTATGTCCCTTTCCTTTGATTGCAATGTATAAATACAGATGTAACCCACCATTCTCAGCAGCATTATCTCAATTCGTTGAGGTTCTGCTTCCCGGCACATGTTGACAGTTTGGCTCAAATAAACTCACAAATTCTTTACAGATCTGAATGCTTTTTATGTTAACACTATTTAGGAGAAAGAATTTTTAATTTGAAACTTGGTTCTACCACTTCTTAGCTGTGTGGCTTTGGGAAAATTACTAGTATTTCATTTCTCTCAGCCTCAGATTCCCAACTTGCAAAACTGATTATAATAATGGGGGATGGGTTAGGGACTACATGTGACAATGTTTGTAAAGTGCTTGTTGCACTATGTGGTAAATAACTAATACCTCCAAAACATTAACTTTTAGTGGTATTGATTAACCTAAAAAAGGACATAAACACACAAAATCTATTAGGATGACCCAAATTAAGACATTCAGAATTCATGTGCCTCATTTGACCAACAATGAACTTCTCTCTCCATGAGCTTGCACAGATGAACAGTGGCCAGAAGAGAGAGAGAGAGAGAGAAAGGGAGAGAGAGAGAGAGAGAGAGAGAGAGAGAGAGAGAGAGAGAGAGAGCATTCATTGAGGATTCTCCCTGTGGTACTTTGTGATGCTGAGTGACAACAAAATTAACTGCTAAAACTAATAAATTTACTAAATGGCCAATTTGCCGCATTTACTGAATCTCCTGATTATCATTGTATCAGGAATACTCTCTTTTGGCTATTGACCATGAAGTATATATTTCTGAATATTAACTCAGTGAAGTGGATGTACCTTAGAAATTGGAAGAGATATCCAAAATTAGGGACTGAAAAATTTCCCTAACTAAAATTAGAGTTTTGTCTATGATGGAATTGTTTCAATTATTTCTGATTTATATTAGAATATTTTGAATATTATTTTCTATCTTTTCAAACCACATGCTCTAGTTTTTGTATATTTTCAAATGGTTTGTCAGACAGCATTACTTTTTCTCTTAAATTATAATTTATAATCAAAGACAAATATATTACACTCAAAAGATATATTTTATTTTAAAATCCAATTATCTGAAGTTGAATTTAAATTGAATTTTAAATTGAATCACATGCTAAAAATCAGGACTTATAATTAAACTCGTATAGAGACTTCTGTTTCTGGGAAGATAGAGTAGATAACATTTCCCTATTCTTCTTAACAAAGTACAGCTTAAAACCCTGGGCACAATATATGAATTGAACAGAAGAATGCAAAGTGGAGAGAAGAAGGCAGAGCAACTAAGAATCTCAGGACTGGAGGAAGGACAGGATGTTGAGTTCCTTGTTTTTGTTTTTTGTTTTTTGTTTTCTGTGTCATATATCCCAGACTTAGAACTGAAGAAGCCAGCTACTGGGAAATGCCATAGGACACAAACAACAAACAAACAAACAAAAATAACCCAACAGCAACTACAGTAACAACAGCAATAACAAACATCCACAAGAAAAGCCTGCTCACTCCAACATTAGAGTCAGAAAAGGGGCAGCCTAGCAAGACAGAAAACGTTTTGACAATCACTGTTCTATTCCAGCCAAACACCACAGAAAGGTCTAGTGGGAAGCCTCGAATTACACATTTGACTGATGGAAACAGGGGCCACCCTGCCACTCCCATGTCAAAGGAAATCAATCACGTGGAGATTCTGGAATTATACCTCCACCAGGAAGTAAGGAGGCACCCTCTCCACCCCTGCTGGGATGATTTCAGGGCTTTCACCACTACCCAGTGGTAAGGAGGCCACGCAATTCCTGGGCTAGGAGAAAAAGTTTTCCAGAAATGGATTCAACTGAATAGAAATGATTACAAAACATGTAAAAATTTGTGGAATGAGCCCTGGCTGGTTTGGCTCAGTGGATAAAGCGTCCACTCAAGGGTCCCAGGTTTGATTCCGGTTGGGGGCATGTACCTTGGTTGTGGGCACATCCCCAGTTGGGAGTGTGCAGGAGGCAGCTGATCAATGTTTCTCTCTCATTGGTGTTTCTAACTCTCTATCCCTCTCCCTTCTTCTCTGTAAAAAATCAGTAAAATATATTTTAAAAATTTTGTGGAATGAAGCTACAGCATTGCTAAAAGGAGATTTATATCATGAAGGGCTTACATTAAGTAAAAGAAAAAAATATCAAGATAATAATTTAGGTTTTCACCTCAGGAAACTATAAGAAGAAGAGCAACATAAACTCAAAGCAAGCAGAAGGAAGGGAATGCTAAAGATAAGCCCAGTAATCAATGAAACTGGAAACAGAAAAATAAAAGGAAAATCAATGAAACAACAACATGGTTCTTTGAAAAGATCCTTAATACTTATAAACCTCCAGCAAGATTAACAAAATAAACCTACAGTGATTCACTGCATTTGCATGTAGTTACTGAATGACTTTAATAACTATATTTATGATACTTCGCATATACTCTACTTTAGAAACATTAAGTAACTATGTTTTTAATATGTATCATATGGTGGAAAGAAGAATAAAAGAAACATAGGACTTGATTTAAAATAACAGTGAAATTCAATTTCTCACACAACAGCTAGATTGCCGTCTTTCAGAATAGAAACTATTTTTTGTAATATTTGTCTCTGTCCTGGACTCCAGCACCCTTGAAGAAGCAACTGACAATTTCTCCTTCCAGAAATTCACACAGCCCCCTGCCCTGATTAGCATGTGAGCAGACAGAGACAACTAAGCATGGAGCTAGTTGTGTATAATGTGCCTGTTCTTGTACTTGATGACATGGGAGATGAAAGGAAGAAGTGGAAGCAGCAGTGGTGGTGGTGGTGGTGGAGGTGGTGGTGGAGGAGGAGGAGGAGAAAGTGGCACCTCAGAATAACAGGCAATGACAGAGCTCTCCCTGCTTTGCCATTCCTTACTTGTGAGAGACTGTGGACAAGTGAGTTTAGGTTTCCAAGCCTTCATTTGTTTGTCAGTGTACTGAGAGGAGATAATATTCTACATCTATAGCATTGACGAGAGGATTAATATAACACCTGCCACATACCGGTAGCAGGCGTTTAACAAGTGGAGGCTTTTATTCCACACAAAACAGGTTAGTGGAATAGAAAGTCCTGTTGAAAAGGGGGACCATCATGGTGAGGGCCACAGAGGCCCAGGTGAGAGTCCAGATGCCTTTAAAGAAAGCTTCCTGGAGATGAACCAAGCTGGTCCTTCAAGTTCCATGGAGGGTGAGGACCATGGAGACAAGAACCAGTCCCTGAACAGGGGTGGTAAGTAACCACATCTCTCCAGGTGCTTTGCAGATTAAAACCTGTGATTTCCCATAATCTTCACTGTTGCCCTGGGAAATTTGAAAAAGCTGGAAGGAATTAGTGTCTCAGGGAAGATATAGAGAAAAACAATATGGAAAAGAAAACAGGCCAAGCTGGGGAAAGGACTTGCCTAAGCTACAATGAGTAATGGTCAGCAGACATTCGGTTTCTCACATTCAGATATTGCAAAATCCTGCCCCTCTCTGTCCACTGGTAGTGTGTGTCTTCCAGATAGTCTACTTCCCTGGCCTCTCCTTTCCTTGTTTTTAGATGCTCAACTCTGGTCCTCTAGCCCTATGCCCTTGACCCTTTTCTACTGCAGCCACATGAACTGGGAAAATAGTTGGGTCCAGAACCCTGGCAGGGGCCAAGCTTAGTGAATGGGAAGAGCAGAACACCTGGGGTATGGTGGAGCCTTCAGTGAAACTGGGGACTGAGGGGCACTTTTTGCATGAGGCGGGGAGCTGTGGGTTCCCAGCTCCCATTCTCTCACATCCTTTCATTTGCAGGTTCCCACTGCTTCTGAACAGACCTTGTTTTTTGCCTCCTCAGAGTGGTGGCAGAAGCTGGAGGCAGCCGAGGCTCTGCTTTTTCTGAGGGAATCTCCCGAGGCCCTTTCAGATTCCATCTCCCAGCTCCAGCCTTGAGTTGTACAAGGTAGCTTGGTTCTTGAAAGGAGAACACAGGATGGGAATAGTTGGGAAATGGGAGGGCACTGTGGTAAGCAGGGCCTAACTAAAAAGTCAGTGTTGGTGGGTTGAACCTCCCTGGACCCAGGCACCCAAGCTCCTCAGTCTGATGCCTGAGAAAGCAGTTGATGGTTGTTCAGTGAATCATCAGTTTGAGCTTTGTACTCAACAGCAAATGTCCAACGCCCTAATGTGAAGCAGGGGATTTCCCAGGGGTGAGGACGACGGAGCCCCTAGCACTAGGATGCTTGCATGCACGACTCTGGAGACCAGGTTCTGTGATGCTGGTCTAATTTTATTGAGGAAATACAGTGGTATATATTAGCGGAGGTAGCCAATCAGGGAACACCAGGTCTTCTTAGGGAGCCAATGAGCATAAAGGTCAGGGTACTGTGTAGGTGGCTCTGGGAGGGGCTCAGGCAGGCGTTGCCATCTTCCTGGTGTGCCAGAAAGATTTGAATTGCTGGAGTGTGCTCACAGCATTGCATCAGTCACTGCACCGAGACAAAACCTCCTGTGCTCTACCTACATCTCCCCCTTCCTTTTTTTATTAGCACCCATTGGATGTGTATTATCATGACCTGCTGTGCCTTTATTCGGGCTATCATGGTGAACATACAGTGGAAGAGGAAGAATACTATACCAGCTAGGGTAGCCCAAATGAATAGGTTAGCGGGGTTTAGCCAAGTGAGGTGGCTGAAACCCAAAGTAAGATACATTTTTGTGGTGGTGCAATCAAAAGAGCTCTCATTGCTTATGAGAAAAAGGAAAGGGGGCCTGAAGCAGGGATGAAAGAAATGCTGGGTGGACTTACTGGTCTGTTTAGTAACATTGCCCTCCCAGCTGCCCTCTGAGTTGTCAAGAGTAGTTGACCATTTTAACACCTGGTGGTTGAAAGGATCACAGAATAAGGTTCCATTCCAAGAAACCTCACTGTGTCTGGCCCTATCGCAGGGGAGCCCCACCGAACAGTTAGAGGCTTGGGCGACAGGGAGTTGGAGACTATGGGTCCTCACAGGCATTAAGACCCCAGGGTGTTGCACCATGGTCCATAGAGTCTATCCGTGTGCTCCTGTACTGTTGGCAGTGATGATAGCACACATTAATAAGAATAGAGTCCCTGCTGAAGGATTCTCCTCCGGTGCCATTCGTGCTGCCTGCTACAGTAGCACCTTAATATCGCCCCACGTTATAGGGTGAGCCCTACTGCCTCGGGGACATCTCCTCCGGCGGTGCTGTGTCTCCTCTTCAAGTGAGAGGTCCTCCATCTCCGCCACTGGTGGGTGACTGGTCTCTGACTCATCCCTTAAGGTGTGTGGCTGGGTGTCTCTCGCTGGAATCCAGAGGGAGTGTCTCTCACCTTCTGGGAAGATACAAGCAAAACCTCTCCCCTGGGTTAACAGTGGATCGGGGTCCTTCCATATTCCTGAAAGGGGATCCCGCCATCGGACCAGGGGAAGGAGTGTTGGAAGATTCCGAAGACCTCCCCAGTGCTTGTATATTGGAGGGAGACCATGATTATCAAAATGAAAAATGTTTAATGTGGTTAAAGCCTGTGTTAGTATAGTATGTGGGTTACTTCCCATTATCCCCCCTTTCTCTTTTTGTATTTGGATTTTCAGCTCTCTGTGTAATCTTTCAATGATGGCTTGTCCTTGTGAGTTACATGGTATTCCAGTGGTATGTTTGATGTTATATGAGTTTAGAAAGCGATGAAATTGAGAGCTTGTATAACATGGCCCGTTGTCAGTCTTTACTTCCCATGGGAATCCTAATGAGAGGAAAGCAGCTTGGAAAGTGGCTATACTATGCCTGGCTCTCTCTCCCATTTGTGCTTGGGCAAAAGTGGTTCCTGAGCATGTGTCTATGATGGTATGGACATATTTCAGCCTGCCTAAGGCTGGGACGTGTGTGACGTCAGCCTGCCATAGGGAATTCGGCTGAAGCCCTCTTGGATTAGCGCCACGTGGTTAGAGAGGGCCTAAAGGTAGTAGAGGGCCACAAGTTTTGCAGGCTCATATTAGGTGCTTACATTGGGCTAAAGGGAGGTGTGGAAAAAGCTTGTGTAGGGAGGAGGCTGACATATGAAATTTAGAATGTAAGAGTTTAGCCTCCTCTATAGGTTGTATAGAAAGAACTAAGCGGTCTGCTTCCTTATTACCTAGTGCTAAGGGACCTGGTAACCCTGTGTGAGATCGAAGATGTTGAATGTACCAGGGAAGCTTATGGTTTTCTAAGATTTCTTTAAGTTGGGTTAAGGCCTTATCGAGGGGGGTTTCCTTAGTTCTGAGGGTAGAGAAGCCTATAGCTTTCACAGTGTGGACTGCATAAGCACTATCGGAAAAGATATTAACTGGATAATCCTGACAATATAGAAGTGCGTGTTATCGCCGCACGTAACTCCCAACTTGTACTGAGCCTGAGTACTGGTATTTTAGGTAGGTTGATGTATCTTGTGGCCTGTCCGTCTTAATGACTACTACACAATAGTGCTTTCCAGCATCTGTAAAGGCGCATGGAGCCCTAAATATCGGCTTGCTACTTGGACGAACTAGTCCTAATGTGTGTAATGGAACCTTTTGTAGAGTATGTAATATCCGGTGATTGGGAAGATGGTTATCAACCTGTCCAGGGAAATGTAGTAACAGTAACTGGGTTTCTAAGTCAGTGGTGAGTAATTGAGTAAGTTGCTCCTTAGTATAAGGAAGTATGAGTAGATCTGGTTCTTTACCGTAGAGGGTAAGAGACGTCTGTCTGAGCTTACGTCCTATTGTAGCATAAGCAGTTGTTGGAGGGGTGATTTTTGGATGTTGACTGTAGGCTAAATGTACCCAATAAAGGGGGCCTTCTTGGAAAAGAACTCCAGTGGGTGTACCAATGGTGGCTAACACGATCACTTGGATTGGCTTAGTTAAATCAATTCTATGTAATTCTAACTCTCTTAAAGCTTGATTAATAGTGTTTAATACTTCCTTTGCTTTGAGGGAGATAGTCCTAGTACTAAGTGGGTTGGAATCTCCCTCTAGGAGTTGGAATAGGGGGTTTAGGGCCCCTGTTGATATAGATAGACTGTTTCTAACCCAATTAATCTGGCCACAGAGCTCTTGTAATTCGTGCAAGGTGAGTGAGTCCGGGATGGCTAGTTGAGGAGCTATAGGGGTTAACTGTTCATGGATTTTATACCCTAGGAAAGAGTACGGTGGGTGATGTTGGATTTTCTCAGGGGCAATTTTAAGGCTTAAGGCCTGTAGATTTGTTATTAATGTGTTATAGCATGCATCTAGCCAAAGAGGGTCTCTATGGGCTAGGAGTATGTCATCCATGTAGTGAGTAACAAAACATTGTTTAGCAAGGAGTTTAGTGGCAACTCCAACATATGCCTGACATATAGTGGGACTGTTCTTCATTCCCTGGGGGAGTACCTTCCAGTGGTACCGTTCCGCTGGGAGCTGGTGATTGGTAAAAGGAATAGAAAAGGCAAAATAAGGCCTATCCTCAGGGTGTAGTGGAATGGAAAAGAAGCAATCTTTTAAATCGATTATTTTTATGTGTGACCCTCTGGCTATCGCCGATGGATGTGGAAGCCCTGGTTGGAGGAGTCCTAGCTTCTGCATGTTTGTTAATTGCTCTAAGGTCTTGGAGGAATCGCCATTTAGTTCTGTCCCGTTTTTGAATGACAAAGACAGGGGTGTTATGGGGACTAAGGGAAGGCTCTATATGCCCCTGCTGTAGTTGTTCTTGTACTAGGTCTTGTAAAGCTGTTAATTTTTCTCTGGGTAATGGCCACTGTTCCACCCAGATAGGCTCCTCCGTATCCCAGGTTAATTTAATGGGAAGGGGAGGGTGTAGAACAGTGGCCCCTAGTATTGGGGGGGCTGCGCCGGGGAGATAGTAGCTTTGACAGCCTCTAGTATATCTCGCCCCCATAGGGTGTGGGGGATATTCGGCATAAATAATGGGTGGAAAAATCCACCGTTGCCCTCTGGATCTAGCCAATGGAGGTCTCTTGCTGCCTGTGAAGTCATTTTGTATCCACTGACTCCTTGAACTAAAGGGCCGGAAGCGAGCGGCCATTTGAGATCCTTCTTCTCCTCCTGTATTACGGAGATGTCGGCCCCTGTATCTATTAACCCCTCTATTTTTCTCCCTTCTATAGTAAGTGTTAGGAATGCCTTATTTTGAGTTAATGGAAGAGTCCAATAGATTCCTTGTGTGGGTTGCTCTCTTACTTGCGGGGCTGAGAGTCGCCCCCTTTCTCGTTTAAAGGCGGTAGAGTATTGCCATCCTTATCTTTATTGGAGCAGCAGTCCCATCGCCAGAGAAAGCCCTTTCTACACCGAGGGAACACGGAGGGAGGTTGTTTTTTTTCTTTCTCCCTGTTTTTCTTTCTATTGGCGCATTCCTTGGTGATGTGGCCATGCCCCTACACTCAAAACACGCCCCCTTTTGGGCATCAGCTCTTACTCCAAGATTCACGTGTTCTGCGAACGCAGAGGCTAAAGCTGCTGCAGATCTGCTGCTAACATCGCGACATGCAAGGACCCAATCATCAATATTTCTGGACTTTACTGGTGCTATGGCCTGTCTACACTCTGCATTAGCTCCTTCCCATGCTAATTCTTGAGTGAGGGCATCAGCTGCCTGAGAATGAGTAACCTTTCAGTCAACAGCCTCCCGTACTCTGTGTAAGAACTCTGAGAAGCCTTCATTCAATCCTTGGACTAATTTGGACAATTGGGCCGGCTTCCCTTTGGGATTAATTTGGGCGAATGCACGCATAGCACAGAGGTGGACCTGGTCAAAATACCTAGGCTGGCCCTGGGCTTGAGCAGCTGGGGAGGCATATTGACCTTCCCCTTGAAGTGCCTCCACCTCCGCCTTTAAGTTAGGTGTATTACCATTCCCGGAAGCACGGTTGCGGTCTGCGAGAAGCTTAGCCTGCTGGTAAAACAGTGCTTTCCACTGGATCAAGTCTCCAGGAGGTAAGATGGTTCTAGCCAAACATTCCCAATCATAGGGACAATTGAGATTAATGCTAAAATTGTCTAATAGTTGTTGAGTATATGGAGCTAAGAGACCATCTTCCTGTACTGCTTTCCTAATGGCTAATAACTCCTTTTGGTTAGGCAGAAGCCAGGCTTGTGGTTGAGCGGCTGTGGGGTTGTTGTTTACTGGGAAGGCTTGAGGGGGTGCCTGGGAGAGAGTCTCATGAGAAGCCTCAAGACCTAAAGAAAATCTTGCGGCATCTCTCTGCTGGCATTGAACCTTATATAGTTCTGTCCAGAGGCTATCATCAGTGTTTTTCAGTGTTGGTTGAGTACTTGTGGGTTTATTTGTTGTAGAAACTGGAGGTGGAACCATCTTCCCCTCCCCAAAGGCGCGGACTCGGCAGTAGACTGTTTAGTTTCACTTTTGTCCGAATGCTCTTTAACAAACAACTCCCACGCATCAGGGGGGGCAGAGGGCTCTGGTGAGGAGTATGGGGGGAGGGGACCTGCCTTGACTGAGGCCGCAAGGGCCGCAGGTACCGGCAGAGATGGTTCAGGGGGGACTCCAGAGAGGCATGAGAGGAGGGCCAAAATGGCGGGTGTTAGAGAAAGTGGAAATATTTTTCCTTCGTGAACCTCCACAGACATTACACGCTTGAGTACTTTCTCCCAGGTGCCTGGGTCCCATACGAAGGCTTCTAACAACCAGGGGTTAAGGTGTAAGAGGCACTCCCACAGCACCCAAAGTTCCTTTTCTGAAACCTTAACTTGCCTACTCTGCAAAAGGGCCTGGAGAGCTCGCGCCTGAGAGGCGCGTGAGGCGGGGGCAACATTATCCATGTTGCAGAGGGTCACTCACCCGGTCCGACGTTCTGGGGGTCCCTGTTCTGGATGCCAGATAAAGCAGGGGATTTCCCAAGGGTGAGGACGATGGAGCCCCTAGCGCTAGGACGCTTGCATGCACAGCCCCGGAGACCAGGTTCTGTGACGCAGGTCTAATTTTATTGAGGAAATACAGTGGTATATATTAGTGGAGGTAGCCAATCATGGAACACCAGGTCTTCTTAGGGAGCCAATGAGCATAAAGGTCAGGGTACTGTGTAGGTGGCTCTGGGAGGGGCTCAGGCGGGCGTTGCCATCTTCCTGGTGTGCCAGAAAGATTTGAATTGCTGGAGTGCGCTCACAGCATTGCATCAGCCACTGCACTGAGACAAACCTCCTGTGCTCTACCTGCACTAATGTCAAGAAACAAGGAAACTTGGTCCCTGAGAGTGGCAGGGACTTGCCCTAGGGCATATAGAATATCAAGTGGAAGAACCAGGTCTCCTGACTCTCAGCCCAGAGTTTCCTACCCAGACCCTTGTCATCTGCTGTGGTCTGGGGAGGACACACATGGGTGATACGTGACTGTTCTGGAAGGGGATTCTGGTCCCTGCCTTCAGGGAGCTTCCAGGTTAGATGTGGAGCGTGGATGCCTTCACAAGTTGTGTTTTGGAGCTAAATCTCAATGATGAGCCGGGAGAGGAAATCTGACGAGAGTTTGACACCTGGGCAGGCAGAGAGGGAAGATAAGGCTAGGCACTCCCAGACCAAAAATGTGGATGAGGTATAGTGTGTGAGTGAAGCAGCAACCCTTGAAGAAGTGCTGAAACAGATGGGAATGAGGCGGGAGAGAGTACCAATCACAGATGTCTGGCACGCCAGCCTTAGGAAGCTAAACCAGCAACTGTGGATGGTGAGAAGCCAGGGAATATGAGAGCTAGGGATTAACATATTCAAAGACTTTGATATTTGCAAAAAGAAATGTGGTGACTGTGATGGAGAGACTAGAGGAAGAGGCAAGACTTGAGATGGGCAAATCAAGCAAGGAAGAGTTCTATTAATAATCCAGGTGGCAAAGCCTCACCTAGTGGAATGAAAAAGAGGCTGGAGCTGGGAGGGGAGTATGGATGTGAGCTGGCCCTGAACCCTCCCTTTCTGTCTACAGCTCCTGCTGGAGACAGAGGGCTCTAGCCTTCTAGCCCCTTTCACTGACTCAAGCCAACCAACTCTGTTTCTCTGCCTATTGGACTTCTTGAGCTAGAAGCCCAAAAGGAAGAGGCATTTTGCAAAATGTTTAATGTTCAAAATGCTTAAAATTTTTAAGTGCCTTCAGGTGCTTCTATAAGCTTTCAGACCCTTTTTTATGAGGGGCAATTCCCTAGCTAAGGACAGGTATTCTCGTACCTCCATCATTTACTCCCTTGAATCCTATGACCCATAAAAACAAGGTTGTGCAATCTAAGCTGATCATTATCAAAATAGGGTTTTGTGTGTTCATATGCCAAAGTTTTCATTTGACTCGTGATTGCGAACATTCCAGTGCAGTCATGTGTGGATTCATGCATGTGAAAATACGATTTTTTTAAATTTTTGTGTCTATGTTTGTGAGTGTGTGAACAAATAATAAACTCTTGTTGTAAGGCACTGAGATACAGGAGTTGTTTGTTACCATGGTATAACCTAGACTATCCTGACTCTAACAGACTTGTTCAATTCAGCTTTCAAAATGAAAATCACCTTATTCAGTAACTGGGATTTCTTAATATCGCTGGATAAGAAAATGGTATAGAAAAAAGGGTAGGAGATTAATTCAGTCAACAATTAATTGCCTACCCATCTCCTGGCCTAAACTGTTCCTAGATGTGCAGAGGACCACAGACTGAAATGTCTGCAAGATCAAGCAGAGCATATAAATGAGAGAAGGCCAGCTGGGCTCTGGTCAACTGACAGTGCATACTCTACCTAAGGGGGAAGTTGCCACTTGGCTCTAACCAATTATTGCCAAGCTTGAATGTGGACTCATTGTTGTCACATCTCCTAATTTTTTAAGAGAAGATGGAATTCTAGATTTCTATGTAAAATATCTCAATTGCTAAATGTTGGCTATGACTTCCTCTTAAAGCCCTATATGTAGGCCAACTTTGGCCAATGGAATGCCAGTTAGATTCTGGTTCAATGTATATTTTACAGTGGGGAAAACTAAAGCCCATCAGGACAAAAAGAATCAAAAGAGGAGAGATGAATTAAACCCAGAGTTTACCTTTGATGGACCCAGGAAATATGAGGAAGAATCATTATCATTTATTTTCCTGTGTCCACTATATGCTCCTAAGTACATAGGGCCTTTCAGCAGCTCTGTAAACTAGGCATTATTATCCCCCTTTCACCTATGAGGAAATGAGCTCTAAGAGTGAAAGTAACTCGCATAAGTGTCTTAGAGGAAATTATAGTCAAAGTTGGGATATCTATATATCTGTAGATATATAGATACAGATATATATATATATATAGATAGATATAGATATAGATATAGATATAGATATAGATATAGATATAGATATAGATATAGATATAGATATAGATATATAAATATTTCTTTATTGTTGAAAGTTTTATATGTGTCTCCCTTTCCCCCCATTTTAAAAATAATGCATTGAGTGAAAGGTTCAAACATTGAGGTGGCAGACATCCAGTCAAAAGACGTTTCAGAAACAGTCCCTTTATTTTGTACTTTGGGTAACAATGTACAGTAATTGATCAGCTCTTACCTGCACTTGTTTCTCAGGCATTTGCTGATATTCCAAACAAACGAAGAATTGGAGATACCACCAGGAAGACTGATTCTTTCCCATCATGTTTCCTCCCTCCTACCTTCCGTCCTTCTTTGTTACCCAAGATGATTGATGGTGATGACATCAATCACAACTTATCCTTTCTTTCTTAAGGCCTTCAGAAGACAGGTTTTTTATATTCCTTATCTAATGCCAGATAAACAAACATGCACAATCACTCAACCCATAGAGCAAGACTAAGGTCAATCTCATGCCTTTCTTCTTTGCCTGCTTTGTTACTTAAATCAATAATCCCAAACTCCTCTTCTCCAAGTATCCAATGAACAAGTTCACATATTCATGGGGGAAGGAAGTAGTGTGATCTGGAAACTGACTAAGACCCTGCCATGTAACTGTGTCCTAGGCATGGGAAAAAAAAAGAATATATTTTGAGTTAAAAGGTGTGGCAAGAGAAGAGGGAGGAAAAGAGAAACAAAGAGTGATAGAGATTGGGAGGAAAAAAAGATTCCCTGTGCCCTTTCATTTTTCTGTGTCCCACCTGCCTCTTTATGCAGCACTTTTTAGACCCAAAGCATAGGGGACCAAAATTCTAATTGGAAATGTTAGAGTAAGCTGGAATTGGTTTCTTTTTGTGAATGATGTGTGTTCAGCCCACTTTAAGACATAAATTGTTCACCTAAAAGACTAGGGAATAGTTCAACGCAAGGTCAGCCCCTGCATCTTGCTGGAAGGCTTCTCAGCATAACCAAAAGTTATGAGTCTGTGAGAAATAGAGCAAGGAACTTTGTGCATCACCTTTTTGTGGTTTTTGTGAATAAAAGCTTGCTTCTGCATCTGGTTGGGGTTGTAGTGTCAGTCCTCACTTCGGTGGGGGCTGGTGCTGCAGACAAACTGGCCAGCTCAATAAATCCTCACTTACTGCTTAAGACCTAATTGGAGTTGGTGGTCTTATTCTCTCGAATAACATTTGGAGGCCCCTGGCAAAATCCCCAGCAGGGGTGAGAGGGACCCCCTATCTAGGGCAGGAGGCTCTCCCCCATCCATCGCCAGGCAAGCTGCGAGGACTTATTGAAAATTCTGCAGGAGGTAAGGACTGGAGGCACCTAGGGTGAGATCTCACAGTGGGGAGTCAAGTGGAGGGCTGGACGCAGCACTACCTCCTGATTCCAGCCGGTGACCATGATGGTGGCCATGGCATCAGGCTAGTGTGACTGTCAGTTGCACAGGACTTGTTTGTCTGGTCTTTGTTGTCTTGTTCTTTGTTGTCTTGGTGTTTGTTGTCAAAATAGGACAAGAGTCATCTGCTTTTATGTGCTCCCCGCTGCAATGTTTTCTTAAGAATTTTCAGGACTTCAAGAAGAGAGCTGGAGATTACGGATATGATGTTAATGCTTTTGATTTATAGTAGGTCTCTGTTGTGGACAGCATCCACTCTGACTGGGGGAGGAAGAG
>PVJC01030159.1:0-21305 GCA_004026665.1 Murina feae | reverse complement strand
CTCTCTCTCTCTCTCTCTCTCTCTCTCTCTCTCTCTCTCTCTCCCTCTTCCTCCCTCCCTCCCTCCCTCTCTGAAAATCAATATTAAAAAGAAAAAGAAAAAATCCAAAATTTTGTTTACTGATGGCTTATTGTGTACCAATTTATTTCTTGAAAAAGTGTATTTAGGTTGTTTGTATCTTTTACAGCTAAAGCAGGTTAAAAAAGAAACTACGAGAAACAAAATCCTGTTCCTACATTGTTTCAGTGATTTAAAGAAGCTCTAAAATCACCACGTTATAGAGAACTAATTCATATTCTTTGCTGCTAAAAGAAAGTTACCTATAGTGGGCAGGTTTGCTAAATGTCACATAAAATTTCTCATAAATGAAAAAACAAACAGCTGCTCTATTTTTAAAAATTAAGGCAGAAACAGAAACATACACAAAAATACCAGAGAAGTAACCAGAATCATCAATAGTATTAGGCACAAAACGGCTCAGCAGTTGGGGTTTAGTGGATGTGAAAACGAAAAGTATTGGGGTTTACATGTTTCCCAACCGTATTTTCAAAGGGAGGCATTTAAAGGGATGTTCAAAGGCAGCAGAAACTCTAGGGCTGCCTCCTTTGCTGCTGTCTCTCTTTTATTTTATTTTTATTTTTAAAATATATTTTATTGATTTTTATTCAGAGAGGAAGGGAGAGGGATAGAGAGTTAGAAACATCGATCAGCTGCCTCCTGCACACCCCCAACTGGGGTTGTGCCCGCAACCAAGGTGCATGCCCTTGACCGGAATCGAACCTGGGACCTTTGAGTCTGCAGGCGAGTGCTCTATTCACTGAGCCACACCGGTCAGGGCTCCACCTGTTTTTAACCTTATATTCACACGTATGTATCTAATGGGAGTCATCTCTCTCCTCAAATTTTGAAGATTTTAAAAAATTTTCCAATTGATTTTCAGAGGGGAGGTTAGGGTGCGGAGAGAAACTTGTGTGTGAGAAACAGCTATCAGTTGCCAAACACACGCCCCTAGGAGATGGAACCGCAATCTGGGTCTACTCCGGACCCGGACCCGGACCTGGACCCGAACCCGCCAGGGGGACACGCTGACCAAGTGCACCACACAGGCCGGTGCTGAAGATTTCACACTCGTGTTTCTATTTATTTTTTTTATATTTTATTGATTTTATATAGAGAGGAAAGGAGAGGGATAGAAAGTTAGAAACATCGACCAGCTGCCTCCTGCACACCCCTCACTGGGGATGAGCCCGCAACCAAGGTGCATGCCCTTGACCGGAATCGAACCCGGGACCCCGCAGTCCGCAGGCCGCCGCTCCATCCACTGAGCCACACCGGTCAGGGCTCGTGTTTCTATTTATAAACCGAGTTCGAATTTACTGTTTTCACGCCACGCAGCAGCGTGCTGTGGCCTGGACTGTGTCCCTCCTCCCACCCCACATTCACGCGTGGAAGCCCTGACCCCATTCTCGGGGTGGCGTTTGCAGATGAGCTGACCAGGCATCTCGGCAGGAGGCTGTGCCACTGGCACGAGACCCAGAGCGGCCACGACGGCGGGCACCCGGCCTCCGGGCTCGAGAGGCGAACTCGGACCGTGGTACCGGCCTGTGGTACCGGCCCGTGGTACCCGAGCGCAGCCGGCGAGGCGGCTGAGAGCGTGACACGCGTGCAGGCCTCCCGTGAGCGCGCCGTTCTCCCCTCTCACTTCCCCCGGGACAGCAAAGGCAGGTTACCTTCCCCAAAAGGCGACTCCTCGCCAAGGAAAACAAGGTCAGGCTCTGCAGCAACATGCAGCCCGCAGGAGCTGGAATGCGCCCCACGCCCCGCGTCCGCCTTGGCTTCCGCCCCTTCGGCACGAGGCGGGCGCGGGGAGGGACGGAGCGGGTGCGAAGGCTGGCCTCAGCCCCTGCCCACAGGCTCCCACCGCGGGGCCCCGACCCTGTCTGACCTCACAGGCGGGGTACCCGGGTAGGAATGGGGGCCGCGACTAGATCAACCGCATCTATAACGCACACTCAGCCGCCTGCCATCCGGAAGCGGCCGGGTCCGAGCCGGGGTGAGCCACGCAAACGCTGTCTGACCGCTCCGCCCTGCAGGACTGCTCCCCGAAAGAACGCACGGAAAGTGAGCTGATGGGGAGCCCCCGGCCGTTTCAAATCACCCCTGATCCAAAAAATAAAAAAATAATAATAAAAATAAACGGGGAAGGGGGAAGAGAAAGGCAGTCATTTTGAAAAACATCCTCTCGGTGGAAAAGAAAAAGCACCCCCCGATCCGCACGGCGGCACGAAACGAGCCCCACGCCTGGTTCCGACCGGGTCTGAGCTCCGCGGACCGGGGGGCGGGGGTGCGGGGGGGGGCTCACACCACGGCACCGTCAACGGGCGTGAGAACCACGGCGCCCGCCCCGGGGGTTCCGTGCACAAAGCAGCCATTTAACATGCACGGAACCACAGACGTAAATACATATATTTTTTAACATTTTCACTTGAAGACCTGGAAGCAGAAACGCCCAGTTTCCAGCGGAGGACGCCGTGGCGGGCGCCGCAAGGGACGGGCTCCCCGGAGAGAACCACGTAAAACAACGTAAAGAAAGAATTCGCGTCGCCAACCTAGGAAGTCAATGTAGAGGAAGAAGGAAAAAGATCCCCAAACTCGCCGGAACCGAAAGCCACGACACGGCGGCCCCTTCCGTCACGTGTGGGCGTCCGCCCGGGGCGCGGCGGGGTCCCCGCTCCCGTGGGACGGGAACAAAGCCGCGCTGCGGGCAGGACGGGGCGCCCGGGGCCGGCGCCAGGGGGCACCCGCGCGCGCCCGTCGGGGCACGAGGGGCTGAAGGGCGCAGACCCGCCGCTGTCACCGGAGCCGCCGGGTCGGCGGGCACCAGCCCCACGCCCCCTTCCGCGCCGCCCGCCCGCAGGGCCCGTCTCGCCGCCGCCAGGTGGGCGCCGGCCCGGCCAACGCTGTCTCAGCCTGCGGTCCGGGTGCCCCGTGGCCGCCGAGCCCAAGAGCCGGCCCAACCCACCGCTCGGCCGCCGGGACCCGGCGACGGGGCCTCTCCACAGCCAACCGCCGCCGGCAACGGCCGCCCGCCCGCCGGCCCGCCGCCCACCTGTTGGTCGCACTCGGGGCACGATTTGGTGGCCATTTTCACTTTCTTGGCTCGACTCGCGGACATGCTCCCCTCCGGAGGCGGCGGCGGCTGCGGCGACGGCTCGGGCTCCTCCGCCCGCCCGGTCCCGCTGCCCAGACTAAGGCGCTGCCCGCTGCGCGCGCGCGTGCGCGAGGCTGGGCGGAGCCTGCGTGCGTGAGGAGGCGCGGCTGCAAGGGGGCGTGGCGCGGCGTGGCGTGGGCCAGCTCCGTGGGACTCGGGGACCGCGCTCCCACCCACTCACGCCGGCCCTCAAGCGGCTCGGGATTCTCACCAGAGATAGAGGGCGGACCCGCCCGCGAGACTAAGGCCACGCCTTCTCTCCGTTAGGCGAACAGCGTGGGGGCGTGGCTCGGACGGATCTGACAATGACGGGCACCTGGCTCGACCAAAGAGTGCAGAGAATACCCATAGGTTCTGGCCGCCCCTCGCGCCGGAAGGAAGAAGAGAGGGAGTGTGAGGAGCGGGCGGGAGGTGCGTCGCCACGGGCTTCGGCGGTGAGTTCAGCAGCTGTTAGTAAGTCTGATCGCGGAGGAGGTGGAGGCAGCTCTCATGAGTCTCCTGTGTGCCGGGCCGTGGGGTCGGCGCCGCGAGGTGCCATATTCGTTGTCAAATGTCTATTGCGGGCCAGTCCGCCACGCGGATGACGGGAGTGCTAGGAAGAGCTGCCCTCGCCATCACCCGGGGCGGCGCAGACGCCCAGCGGGCGGGGTGGTTGATGCGCAGAGCAGCGCGGCTGAAACCCGCTGCTGCGCCTTTGATCTGCCAGTCCCATCCCCAGGGATCTGGAGGAAAGATGTTCCCCGCCCAAACCTACCCGCGCCAAGAGGTTGCGCTTGACAGCACCGCTGGGCGGAGCGTCGGAGCGGAAGCAGCAGCAGCCCCGGTGGGCGCCGGCGGACGGCCTGGGCAGGTGAAGGCAGGAAACAGGGCTTTGCAGCTCCTCGGCAGGGTGAGCTGGAGCTCCGGGCGGGGACAGGGTGACCCCCGGAGGCGTGCACTGGGAAAAGCGGGCGCAGAGCACGGCAGGGGCAGGAGGAGGACAACTGGTTTTTCATCCCATGTCCTAGTGCATTAATTTTCTACTAGATCAAGCTGAAAATTTAGGCTCCTTCCCCCCCGCCCCCAAGAAAAGGGATAAGGATTTGTACACAGCTGCTGAGGGGGCCCCTGAGCCACTGCTGGAGCTGGTGGTCCTGAAGCCTTCCTGAAGAGTTGTCTCCAGAGCGGGGTCTCTAAGGGTGAGGGAGCTGCCCGGTCAAAGGGGAACCTGTGAAAGGTGGAGGCCCCGGGGAGGGTGGGGCAGGTAAGCAAGGGGAGTTTCCTGTCGTGGGTACACCACGTGCGGGGCAGAGTCAGGAGAGGTGGGCCATATTCAGCTACGCAGGGTCTCTGTCACCCTGAAAAGGACTGGGGGTTCTCTCTCATCATTCAAGTTTCTCTCTCCTTCTTCTCCCTCTCTGAAATCAGTAACAATATATGTTTTAAACATATTCTCTCAAAGTCAGTGGGTCAGAAACCCAGGTGTGGTTGTGCCATCTCATATGAATGCTCAACAAGGGGGAGGTCCACTTCCAAGTTAAGTCACTGGATAGTTGGCCGCCCCCCCTCCCCCTCCCCTTTCCCCCCATCCCTCATCCAAGGCTCTTCACTGAGCTGCCTCACAGCATGGCAGCTGGCTCCCACCCTGAATGAGTGAGCTAAGGCAGAGCCAGGAAGCACACGCGGGACAGAAGCCACGTGCTTTTTACAACGTACATCTCCAAAATGGCAGCCCATCCCTTGTGCTGAATTCTCGCAGAAGCAAGTCACTCAGTCCAGCCCACGCTGGATGCCAGGGTATCAGGTGAGAACGAGAACGGCAAGATGTAGGGCTCGCTAAGGGCATCCCGGAGCTGCCTCCCAAGGACACATGCATGGGATTACCCTCCATCCCCTAAGAAGGATGAGCAGAAACCTAGCAAGTGCCTGGGCCCCCAATTGTTGCATAGCTACCCCAATTATGGCTGCATTCCCAGGGGGAAACAGCTCAAAGCAAGACACAGCCCACACCCAGGATGTGTCTCACTCACATAATGTTTCTCTCTCTTCCCCTCCCTTCCTCCGTAACTTACACTCTCCCTTTTAAAAAATCAGTGGAAATAAATATCCTGAGGTGAGGATATAAAAAAACAATTTAAAGACTAATAACATCAAATATTAGAGAGGGAGTATAAAATGGTGTGATCGTGTTGGGGAAATGTCTAGGAAAATGAAATATACACATAGCCTATGACTCAGGTTCTCTAATTCAGGTGTTTATCCAAGAGAAATGTAAACATATGTCCATACAAGACTCCACAGGAGTATTTGTAACAGCTTTATTCATAAAAGGCCACACAGGGTCACTGTAAAATTCAAGAATTTCAGATGTTTGAACATTTTCACCAGTTAAGAGAAAATAAAGCCTACTTATTTACACGACTGCTCATTTGGTTCTCAATTACTTGCTGTCGAATATATCCCTTACAGTGACAAAACAAGGATATTCTACAAAGTGGATGGAGCTGGCCCTCGCATTTGTTCATTCATTGAGCAAACATTAATAGGTGCCTACTACGTACTAGACCAAGCATGTCAAACTCAAAGGCTCACACGGGCCAAATAAACAAGGTTGAAGTATACGTGGCCACAAAAACAAAAAACAAAAGCTTCAGTTTTCATAGAAACGCGGGTTTGTTTCAATAGAGACATGACCACAAAGGCCTGCAATAAACGAGTCATTGTGAATAGAACGGAACATTCTAATGAAGTTAGTATTTTTCTTGAACATTAACTTACCAGACACTGAACAACGGCACAAAAACGCGTAACGCAAATAAACCTGTTTTCCTTGTTCTCCAAAAGCGGACTATTTCCTGTTGCGCGCACCAAACAAGTCAGTCCAAGACTAAGGACAGGACCGCCGCCGCGGAAACATTCGCTGCCAGTCTCAGTGGAGAGAAAGGGCGCGAAAGGGAAATGAATGCAACACGATTGCAGCCATCAGCACTAGCAGGCGTTGTGGCTCGTTATTAACAAGGTGGAACAGGATATTGTAAAAACTGAGTCACGGAGTTTTTGTCACAGCCTTTCTCACATACCGTCACATTGGCGGGGCCGCCACGACAGGCTTTCCCAGGCCTTGTGCCCTGGACGGGGGTATGATCTCACAAGCAAAAACTCAGTCGCTGCTGCTGTGAACCTTATCATCCAGCAGAAGAGACAGACACACGTTATCACATGAATAAATATATTACGACTGCGATCACATGATGCAGGAACAATACTGGGATTCTTAGACCTCAGGGGGACCTGACCCCTCAGCAAAGTAGCTGAGGTCAAAGGAAGGGAAGGAGACTGAAGCACTCTTCTCCTGGGTCTCTGCACCGCTGACTCCTAAGCATCTTTCACACACACACACACACACATGTGTGTGTGCATGTGCGCGGGGAGAAGCCTCAGTCCTCGGAGCAGCTGTAGCTTTGGTTCCTGGGTGCCTTTCTGTCTCTGGGCTCTGCTGGGATCCAAGAAATGACCAGGTTGAACCATATGCAATTGCCTTTTGTAGGTCAAAATGAAAATGTTTTATTTTTTGAGAAAAACAACAGCTTCATTCAACCGAAATCTGCACTAATAGTATGAGCTGCTTTCCCTAAGTGATAAACTTCCCCCAATATTAAGTGATATATACATTTATAAAATTCAGTCTTGTTAAAAGCTATTCAATTCCTGCTTCTCAACCGGAGAATGTTCTGTCTTAGTTACGAATGACAAAGGAGGCGGGAATCTGCTTTAAAAGGCCAGGTGAGTCTGATGGACGCGCTGAATCCCTTTGCCCGATTCAGTTGCCTCCCCACGGCGGTCTGTGATGTCCGAAGTCAGCCTGTCCTGGGCAGAGCAAGGTCCCCGTCTGTGGGCCAGCGCAGAGTGCTGTGAGCTGCACGCTAGCTTACGACGGGGAAGCAGTGCGGGTGAACACGCGGTGCTGAGACAGCCTGTGTGCACACCACCCAGCTACCAGCTCCTCGTCGGGCTGAAGGAAGGCTTTAACACGTCTGGGGATTTCATCAACAGCCAACCATCGTCCAGATGACGTTCGGGCTCATTTCTGTCACAGTTCTGACGCTCTCATAAGGTCTCTGCTCCTTCAGATCTGCAGGGATGAGTGTCTCTCCAACCCTCTGCACATGATCATCCATCAGCTGCTGCCACCCACTTGTCCAGCCTTTTCACCTTCCCTATGGCAGCCAGGTGCCGAGAAATGGTTGTAGCAGAGACGCCTAGGTCGGCGGCGAGGCCTCGGATGGCGCTCTTGGGGTTCGCTTCCACCAGGGCTCGCAGCTCGTCTTCGTTTAGGACAGATCTGGGTCTCCCACGAGGCTCATTTTGCAGACTCAGATCCCCCGAACGGAACTTTTCAAACCACCACCGGATGGTCCTCTCGCTAACAGAGCCTTCTCCAAAGACGGAACTGATGTTCCTGCTTGCTGCGGCTGCGCTGTGCCCGAGCTTGAACTCATATAAGAAAAGGATTCGCAGATCTTTCAGAGACATGGCATTGCTCACTTCTGTGGAGAAAATGAACAGTGAAAGCCCGATCATCAAAGAGGGCTGAAGGGCACGGCGCCGTCCTGAGTCCCGAACAGCGCGAGTGAGCGGCCTGACACCTGCTTCGCCATCAGCTGCGCTGCGGCCAGAAGCGCAGCCATCTCACTCGGAGGGGAAGGGTTCGGTCAGGCTCTAGCAGGTGGATGTTATGCTTCGGCTTTTGGTTTTCCCATAGGGATCCAACTGCCAGCAATTTTATAAGCATCCACCATAGGAAATATTATTTTGAACTAAAATATGAGTTGAGCCCTGACTGGTTTGGCTCAGTGGATAGAGCGCCGGCCTGCGGACTGAAGGGTCCCAGGTTCGATTCCGATCAAGGGCATGTACCTTGGTTGCGGGCACATCCCCAGTGGGGCATGTGCAGGAGGCAGCTGGTCGATGTTCCTCTCTCATCGATGTTTCTAACTCTCTATCCCTCTCCCTTCCTCTCTGTAAAAAATCCATAAAAATATATTTTTAAAAAGTAAAAATATAAAATATGAGTTGTGCTTTGAGATCCAGGAACCCAACACCTTCCATTAGTTTCCGTGCTACCAAATTAAGATCTCAGGTCAACCTGGTGCTTGGAAAAACCTCCTCCCGTGACGGGGGGATAGACACCTGTTCCTTATGCTTCTGACAGTGTGATTTAGATCTTCCTCTCCCCTGGCAGGTGATCTGAGTGGCCACTACTGCACGGCCTCATCTTCTCTCGGCCTCTCTATTTCGCTGCCCGTGGCTTCATACTTAATTTTGGTGTGGACGAGTAAAAATAATATACTTTAGGGACGCGAAGTTTGCACCTCACCCCAGCAGTCACGTCTTTTACATATCCTAAATGGCACTATAGACCACTGCTCAGTGCGTTCTCTAAAACACAACCACAGCGCACCTTTCCCAAACTCACCAAAGGTGTTTAAAAAAAAAAAAAAGGGGGGGGGAGTCCTGACCAATTTGGCTCAGTGGATGGAGCGTCGGCCTGCGGACTGAGGGGTCCCGGGTTCAATTCCCATCAGGGGCGTGTACCTTGGTTGCGGGCACATCCCCAGTAGGAGGTGTGCGGGAGGCAGCTGATTCATGTTTCTCTCTCATCGATGTTTCTAACTCTCTATTCCTCTCCCTTTCTCTCTGTAAAAAATCAATAAAATATTTTTTTTTTAAAGGAGGGGGAGAGATTCAGCAGAATTCAATTCTGGACAGTGTGTGGGGGAAATCGTGGGGCAGTAAGGAGGCAGATTTCTCTTTCAACAGCTTTAATCCCAGCCCCTTATACATACACATCCTTTCACAGCAACTTCTCTGCCTTTTTCTTCCCCTCTGCTTCCAGGTCGGTGAAGTACCCTTGCTTAAATTCCAAGTTGCACTATTTCAAATAAGTCAATAATCAATCTTCCATTACCAGAGCAGGAAAAATGTGGTCTCAACCATAATACATTGTTACCAAAAAATATATCTTGCAACTGTAAGGTATGAGGAAAGTGAGTAGCTTTATTTTAGTTTCTAATATACTGAAAGTCATTTACCCTGTTATTCCTAAATGGTATAGAAATTGAGGAGATTTCCTGTCGATATAGATTTAAGTAATTCAAGAAGCCACCTCTTTTACTTCAAACGAACATGCTGGTTTAGATACAATCAAAGACGAAACTTGTTTTAATACAGAGCTAAATCCAAAAGAAAAAGATTTTCCCAAATGCATAAGGCGGGGCCGGGGGGGGGTGGGGGGTGGGGAGAGAACCTCAAAGCCACTGTGGTGAGGGGACACAGGAGTAGGATTCATACCTCAGAATTACAAATAATAGAACCATCTAAAACAGAGACATTTTTAGGCAAGTTACAATAAGACATTCTGCCCTAGTCAGTTTGGCTCGGTGGACAGAGCGTCGGCCTACGGACTAAAGGGTCCGGGTTCAATTCTGGTCAAGGGTACATGCCTGGGTTTCGGGCGCGATCCCCAGTGTGGGGCATGCAGCTAGTCAATGAGTTTCTTGCATCATTGATGTTTCTCTCTCTCTCTACCTCTCCCCTCCTCTCTGAAATCAAATATTTTTTTTTAAAAAATAAGACATTCTAAAACATGCCTTAAAAATTCAAAGAGAAAACAGAGATTCCACTAGGCAAGAACAGGGCATTGTAAAAGCAAGAAACTCCACGTGATAGTGACTGTCCTGGCTCCTTGGTCTCCTCCATCTCCGACACAGCGCCTCCTCTCCCCTGACCTCTCATGACCGCGACTCTTCTGCAGAATACCGACGGGTTGGTGCTTTTGTCTTTTGTAAAATGTATCTCATGGAATTTGGTTGATGTTTTCTTCCTTTCGTTTTTCTTCTCATCTTTTAGCTGATATTTATCTAATGATGTTTATCTAAGGTTCTGCATTTTTGGCAAGAAAACACAAAACTGGTAGCCTTTTCAGTCCCTATCACAGGCTTCATGGGTCACTGTTTTATGGTCGTGATGTTCACCTGGATCCCTGATTCAGGTAAATCTTGGCAGGTTTCACCCCTGGGAAGTTCTCATCTTTCCCTTTGTGGTTAATGGAGGTCTTGGGGGAATACTTTGATTTTATAAAAAATGTTTATTTCTCCTCAGATTTTCACTCACCAACTTTACCATCCATTGTAGATTTTGTCTGCAACCATTATTACTGTTTAGCTAGTGCTGGTTTTCTATTACCCTCAACCCTCCCAGTTATTAACTGAAATTCTCCTGTGAAGAAGAACTGTTCCAGCCCAGACCGGCGGGGCTCAGTTGGTTGGGCATCATCCCATGTACCGAAACGCTGTCAGCTCAATTCCTGGTCAGGGTACATGCCCGGTTTGCAGGCTCCCTCCCCAGGGGAGAGTGTACAAGAGGCAACCAATCGATGTTTCTCTTTCCATCTCCCTTCCTCTTTCTCTAAAAATCAATAAAGAATCTGAAAAAAAAAAAACTGTCCCATATGTAATAGTGCCAACAGTTTTTTTAAAAGGGGAGGGAGGAGGAGAGAGAGAGAAACATTGATTGGCTGCCCTGATTGGAAATAGAACTAGCGACCACAAAGTACATGGGACGATGCTCAACTGAGCTACACCAGCCAGGGATCAATAGACATTTAATATTATAATTTCAGCAGCAGAAAAAAAAATTTAACAAAAATTAATTTTTAATCTATATAACTAAAACCATAAAAGCTGAAAAGACGGTAAACTTGCAATTACCTGTAAAAGGTGATGACTTCTCTGACTGTTTTACTTTTAGGAGTTTCCTATTAATAAATATATAACCACAGGGACAAGATTTACATGCGACAGGAACCTGGAGGGGGAAAAAGAGAAAATATATATTACATTTTACTATTTATTAGACTTCTCAAGTGTTTCTGTGGTCTCTTCAACTAAACAATTAAGTAACTTGAAGGAAGAAATCACATTTATATTTAAACTACGGGCCCGGTGTACAAAAATTTGTGCACTCAGGAGGTCCCTCAGCCCGGCCTGTGCCCTCTCACAGTCTGGGACCCCTCTGGGATGTGCACCTGCTGGCGTGCCTGACCAGCCTGGCTGAGGGGCTGATGGCTGTTTGCAGGCTGCCCACAGTCCCTTCAAGTTTTGGGTCCCTACTGGGGTACCTGGCCAGCCTGGGTGAGGGGCTGATGGCTGTTTGCAGGCTGGCCACAGTCCCTTCAGGTTTTGGGTCCCTACTGGGGTACCTGGCCAGCCTGGGTGAGGGGCTAATGGCTGTTTGCAGGCTGGCCAAGCCCCCCAGTAACATCCCTCACCCCATTGGGTTGTGGCCAGCGTGGGTGATGGGCTCAGGGGCGCTTTCAGGCTGCCCACAGCTCCCATTGACCCAATGTCCCAGCAAGGCTGGCTGGATGCAGGTTTCTGGGGTTTGTTTATCTTCTATAATTGATGCGCTGTTCCTTTAAGCTAGGGCCTAGTAAGGAAACCTCCTCTGCTTCAGCTCGCCGCTTCTATAATGAGACATTGTATAATGAGTCAGGCCAGGCCTGCTGTTTCCTTCAGCTCCCGAGGATTCTATGATTGATAGTTTGTTGCAAACATGTGTTGCCTTGAGACAGGATAAGCGGAGCGGCCGCAGTTTCAGTTTCAGTCCTGCTGCAATGGGAGCTGCTGTTTACTCAGCTCCGTGAGTGGCGGCCTCCATGTTAGCTGGGTTAATTTGCATACAGTCGCTCTGATTGGCTGGTGGGAGTGGCTTAGGCGTCCCAAAGAAACAGTTAATTTTAATATTACACTTTTATTAGTTAGTATTCTACCTCCTCAAATGAATTGAGATAAGAATCACATCTAGCCCTAGCCAGTTTGCTCAGTGGATAGCGCATCAGCTTGTGGACTGAAGGGTCCCAGGTTCAATTCCAATCAAGGGCATGTACCTAGATTGCGGGCACATCCCCAGTAGGAGTGCACAGGAGACAGCTGATTGATGTTTCTCTCTCATCGATGTTTCTAACTCTCTATTCCTCTCCCTCTCCCCCTTCCTCTCTGTAAAAAAATCAATAAAATATATATTTTTTAAATGGAATCTACTCTAATAAAAGAGTAATATGCAAATTAACCATCACCCCGAGACACCTAAGCCATGCCCCCAGCCAATCAGAGTGGCTGTATGCAAATTAACCTAGCCAACATGGAGGCCGGCAGCCACGGAGTTAGAGCAAACAGAAGGCTTCCATTGCAACTGCCTGCCTAGGCCAGCTGGGCCTCTGCTCACAGCAACAATGTTTCAATTATAGAAGCCACGGAGCTGAAGCAAATAGGAGGCCTCCTTACCTGCCTAGGCCTCTGCTCAAGGTAACAAAGTTTCAGTTATAGAAGATAAATAAACCCCAGAAACCTGATTCCAGCCAGCCTCGCTGGGACGTTGGGTCAATGGGAGCTGTGGGCAGCCTGAAAACAGCCCTCGACCCCTCACCCAGGCTGGCCAGGTACCCCAGTAGGGAGGGACTCAAATCCTTAAGGGGATGTGGGCAGCCCGAAATGGCCCTCAGCCCCTCACCCAGGCTGGCCACACCTCCCTGGGGTAAGGGTCCCCAGTGGGGGGCTTGTCCAGCCTGCAAACAGCCATCAGCCCCTCACCCAGGCTGGCCAGGCATGCCAGCAGGTGGACATCCCCCGAGGGATCCCAGACTGGGAGAGGGCACAGGCCAGGCTGAGGGACTCCCCCAAGTGCACAAATTTTTGTGCATCAGGCCCCTAGTTAAGAAAATAATTCTATGTATACAACTATCAAAAAATAAAATAATTATGAATACATTTAACCAAAAAGATGCATGACTTGTACACTGAAACCTATAAATCATTGCTGATAGAGATTGGAGACCTAAATTAATGGAAAGACAACAGTGTTCATGAATTGGAGGACTCAATAGTGTTAATTCTTCCCAAACCAATCTACACAGATCCAATGCAATACTTACCAAGAGCCCAATGGCCTTTCCCCCGCCCAAGCCTGGACATGGAAAAACTAATTTAAAAATTCCTATGGATTTGAAAAGCCAAAACAGTCTTAAAACAGAAAAACAAAGTTGGAAGACTCCCATTTCCTGACTTCACAACTTACTACAAAGGTACAGCAACCAAAACGCTGAGCAGGTGCCGTGTCCAGTGCCGAATGGAGGGAGCATGAAAGTCACACTTCCACGCAGAACAAACTGAAAAGTCAACAACTCTTCTCAGCTCTGTGAGAGAAGTGGACAGACGGGTGCAGACAGAGACTCTCAACTTACCAAAGCAAAGTGCAGTGTCCGCAGGAAAAACTCAACTGTAAGGACGGACACACGCTGGAGGCTCCGTGGGGACAAGTCCTAGGACGTTCCCCACACTTTTGTGAGTTTTACCTCCAGGAGTTCACCTGGGTTCCCACAGTGAGTCCCGGGGGAAACCTCCTGCTTCTGCAGGCGGGAAAGGAACCACTTGGACACACACCGGAGCACGCTCGCAAGGGCAGCAGGACCCGCCAGGCCAGTGTGGCCAGCTGAGTGAGCTTCCACCCAGGCTCGGAGAGAGAGGTCAACCCTTCCATTCTGGTCAGGGCACATGCCCAGGTTTTGGGCTTGAGCCCCAGCAGGGGGTGTGCAAGAGGTAGCCAAGCCCTAGCTGGTGTGTGGTTCAGTGGATAGAGCATCGGCCTGTGGACTGAAGGATCCCGGGTGCGATTCCGGCCAAAGGCACATGCCTGGGTTGCGGGTTGGATCCCCAGTGGGGGGCATGCAGGAGGCAGCCAATCCATGATTCTCTCTCATCATTGGTGTCTCTTTCTCTCCCTCTCTAAAATCAATAATATATATTTGGGGAAAAATTTTTTTTAAAAGAGGCAGCCGATTGATGATTCTCATCATTGATGTTTCTCTCTCTCCCTCTCCTTTTCTCTCTCTAAAATCAGTAAAAACATATTAAAGCCCTGGCTGGTGTTGCTCAGTGGATAGAGCGTCCGCCTGCGGACTCAAGGGTCCCGGTTCGATTCTGGTCAGGGCACAGGCCCGCCAGGGTTGCTGGAATCGATCCCCAGCGGGGGGCGTGCAGAAGGCAGCCGATCCATGATTCTCATTGGTGTTTCTATCTTTCTCTCCCTCTCCCTTCCAATCCGAAATCAATAAAAATATTTTTTTAAAAAACATATTAAAAACAAAACGATCAACAGACGACCTTCCAAAGAACGGGAGAAGGAGCTTGGTTGCCCCTGTCCGAGCGCCCTGGCCCTGCCTGCCTGGCGGGGTGGCATGACACCTGTGTTGCTAGGAGACGTGGTGTCAACAGGACGCCCGCCGGCATCCGGCTGCTGACCAGCCCTGGCGTCGGGCTTCCCCAACCAGGGCACAGCCACGCCATTCCCCGCAGACGCGGGGCGCCGGTCCGCCGGTGAGCTAACCGCAGGAGCTCCCGGCCGCCGGCGCTCCGCCACCGCGAGCGCCGCTACGTCTTCTTCGCCGGCGCCGCCCGAGGCGGCCCTGGAGCGCTGAGCATCCCAGGGCCCAAGGCGCTGTGGGGACGGTCGGATCCCGGGTCTGACGTGCACAGACTCGCCCGCCGCTGTCACCGGAATCGCGGGGCGACCGGGGACAAGCCCACGCCCCCTTCCGCGCCGCCGGCCGCAGGACGGACCCTCCCCCGCCGGCCCGCCGCTCACCTGTAGGTCGCACTCGGGGCACGATTTGGTGGCCATCTTCATTTTCTTGGCTCGACTCGCAGACATGGCCCTCTCCGCCGGCGGCGGCGGCGACTCGGGCTCCTCCCTCCGCACCTCGGCGTCCAGACCGCCGCCGCCGCCGCCGCCGCCGGGTCCCGCTGTCCCGACTGAGGCACTGGCCGATGCGCGCGCGCATGCGCACGGCTGGGCGGAGCCTACGTGCTGGGGGCGGGGCCCGACGTGCGAGGGGGCGGGGCGGGGCAGCGTGCGCTGGCTCGTGGGACCGCGCTCCCGTCAACCCTCCAGCGAGACAATGACCACGTCTTCTCTCGGGTCTGCAACGTGGGGGCGTGGCTAGGGCGGAACCTGGCAGTGACGGGCGTCAGGCTCCACCAGTGAGTGCACAGGATGCAGATAGCTGCTGGGCACGCCCCCCCCTACGGGAAAACGGAGAGGAGCACAGGTCCTGGCGTTTAGCTAACCTCAGACTAGCGGTTCTCAACCTGTAGGTCGCGACCCCTTTGGCGGTCCAATGTCCCTTTCCCGGGGTCGCCTAAGACCATCCTGCATATCAGATATTTATATTACAATTCGTAGCAGTAGCAACATTATAATTATGAAGTAGCAACGGAAATCATTTTATGGTTGGGTCACCACATGAGGAACTGTATTTAAAGGGCCAGAAGGTTGAGAAACACTGCCATTCATGGGGGGGTTGCAGGAGACACCTGACTAACGCCCTGGACCCAGAGTCGGGGTTGAAAATCCATTCCCTTACTTAATAAATAATTGCCCAAGGCCCGCTGTTCCGCCAGTTTGAGTAAAATGCCCCCCCAAGGAGCGCAGTCTGGCCCAGTTAGTCCCCTGCTGCCCCCCCTTCGCAATGCAAGAGCTGCTTTTAACCCATTAGGCACAGATCTCACTAAATGAGGGTAAAACCCAACTCCTCATAAAGGACGTGACAAAACATATATACAAATGCAAGTTCCCTTTTTAAAATATGGAAGTCGGCATAAAGCCACATTTCAACCAACAACAGGAAGAAACGTAAGAGAGAAAGTGTACGCTTTGCTCAGAGAAAATTTGCCCATCGGCCTTTGTGACAGACAATGGCTGTGAGCTGGTAACTGGTTGTCCTGTTATAACTAAAACAGGGGTATGAGTGATATTTCTATGCTGCACATCAAGGGCCTGTAAGCACATTTTGAATAAACACAATGTGTATAAACATGTAAAGCGTTCGATGTGACAAACAAGATTGTTCCTTCATTGGTCATTTATCTAACCTGGGCTGGAGTGATAAAAGCATTGCTTGCAGAGGAAAACTTATGTCTAAACTACTTCTAAGTTCTCGTTGTCAACGTAAGCTATGGAGAAAAGTTTAATAAGAACTTACTGGAGCCCTCGCCGGTTTGGCTCACGGGATAGAGCATTGGCCTGTGGACCAAAGGGTCCCGGGTTCGATTCTAATCAAGGGCAGGCTCCGCCCTGGCCCCGCGTGTTTCTTTCGCGTGGTGGTGCGGGGTGATTGATAGTTAACAGTGATAGCACACAGAGACGGCGTGACGAGGGGAAGGAGAGAACTGGGACGGATTCCGGGGCCCCGCGCTCTGGTGGCCCTGTGCCCCCGTGCCTGTGGCCGTGCCTTCGAGGAGTCTGGAAAGGAAAGTCCGTGGACGTTTCCAAGGTGTGTTATCTCGGATGCATGAGAACAGTGGACGGGGGAGCCCTGGCCGAGTAGCTCGGTGGATTAGAGCTTTGTCCTGAGAGGCCAGCGTTGGGGGTTCAATCCCTGGTCAGGCACCTAGGACAACCCACCGATGAATGCACAAGTCAGTGGGATAGCAAATCACATTTCTCTCTCTCTCTCTCTCCCCTTCCCTCTCTCTCTAAAGTCAACAAATTAAACACACACACACACATACACACACACACAATGGACGGGGTTTTCTTAAGGTAAAGACTGACCCTTGCTGAGGCAGCTATAGCCGGAGTCAGGACTACCCACATCACCTGCCCAGTTAGGGATTCGGGGTCACACTAGCCTGTGTGGTTAGTTACAGGACCTGCCACGGGGGGTCGTTTTGGGTGAGAAGGATGTGCTTTACGATTGCAGTGAATCAACAGGTCCACTCCACACTCGAGGAGGAGGGAATGGAGGCCCACCTCCTGCAGGGAGGTGTCTTGAAGAATTTGTGGGCATCTTTCAAAACCACCCCCCCACCCCTCGCTGATGGCGGGAGGCCTCAGTCAGCCCCTCCCCACGGGGCCTCTCCATAGGACGGCTCAGGTGGCCTTATGACATGGCAGCTGGCCTTCCACAGAGCAGTGACCCGAGAGGAAACAGGAAGAACCCGCAGTGTCTCCGATGGCCTGACTCCATCCCTGTGCACCCATCTCCGCAGTAGCCTATGGTCACCCAGGCAGCTTCATTCCGCACGGAAGGGACTCTCTCAGGGCCCGTCTCCCGGGAAGCAGGGGTCCCAGGGTCATCCTGACTGCTGGCCACCACAGGTACCCACAGGAAACAGTGGCTAATTCTGTCGGGGCGTGCTGGGGAGGGCTCCCCAAGGAGAGTGACAGGGAGAGGGGCTGTGGGGGTCCCACAGACGCTGAGAACAGTGGGCAGGATCAGAGAGGTCCGGAGACAAAAGAAAGAACAGGACAGGTGCTGGAGGAGCTGCCCTCCGCCCACCTCGGATGCTGTTTCTGACTTCGCGCAGGATCTTTCCTGCAGCATCTGCCCTGCAGCGGCCTCAGCAGCGGCTCCAGGCTCACAATAAGCAGTTAGGCCAGGCGGGGCGGCTCTAGCAGCAGGTATTACGCCCTTGGTGAGCCGGAGTGGCTGTCCAACGCCACGGATTCCTCGCCCTGTAATTAGGCCGTGGGCTTCCTCAGGGACCGAGCACTGAGGTAGCAGCCCCGCCTGCCCTCCCATCATTTTAACATTCAGAACATCTAGTCTCTACCGAGAGCCCTTTAAAAGGTGCACATTTAAAAAATATAGTTTATTGATTTTTTTCACAGAGAGGAAGGGAGAGAGATAGTTAGAAACATCGATGAGAGAGAAACATGGATCAGCTGCCTCCTGCACACCTCCCACTGGGGATGTGCCTCCAACCAAGGTACATGCCCTTGACCAGAATCGAACCCGGGCCCTCTCAGTCTGCAGGCTGATGCTCTATCCACTGAGCCACACCGGTCAGGGTAAAATGTGTACATTTTTGCTGGGAGAAGAGGGGAAGAGCAGCAGGAAGCTCAGCCCATCTCCGTTCATGTTCATTCCCCGTCAGAGCACGTGCAAAGATTGCCGGCTTGCTCCCCAGTAGGGGGCGTGCTGGAGGCAGCCCATCCTTGATTCTCATCATTGATGTTTCTCTCTCTGTGTCCCTCCCCTTTCTCTCTGAAATCAATAACAACATATTTTTTTTTAAATAATAAAGAAGTAGAGACGATATAGAAAGTCTGATGTGGACGTTTTTCCTGCGGTGAAGGCAGAGGCAATGCTTCCTCCCTATGACAAGCCCTCAGAAGGCCTCCAGAGGGAAGCAGCCATAAACAACTTGCAAAAGGTGACAGCTGGCACTAGATGGCAGCTGTGACACGCCGGTGCCCCGGCTCACCGGCCATTGCCAGTGCCAGCCTGCCTGGCCCTGCGGTTCAGGTTTCACAGTCCAGCAAAGCCAGCTCTCCTGCCAGGTCCCCATTCCTAAATCAGGGTACCCCCCACCCCAATTCCTCCACACAGAACCTGGGGCCTGGGGCCTCCCTGCCCCGCCAGGGCCACAAACGCTCCTGTGCGTGCCTCCCTGTCCTGGCCCGTCCTCAGGGTGTCTGTTGCTAGGCACCCCTGCACACCCAAGGGTCTGGGTCCCTGGGGATGAGGCTGCAGAGTCTGAGGCCTAGGAGAATTGGTGTGTTGGGGCTGCCCCTCCCCCTTGCCAAATGACCGACTTCCACAATGGCTTTTTTTTTTTTTTTGATAGAAAAGCAAGCAAGAATGTATTGACCACAGCAAAAATATACTTAGGTAGGGACACAAGGAAGCCATAGGCCAGGCTGCTTTAGCTCCCTGGGAAGTCAGACAATAGGGTGCCTTGGAGACACATTTGGGGATGAACCTGGGACAAGCTGCTGCCGCCCATTGTTCCCCTCGTTGCAAGTCTCATGAGGTCCCTTAGAGGATGGAGATACGTGCCCGTGGGGGGAAGGGCGGGGAGGGGAATAGAATGGCACAGGCTTACTCTCTGGAAGGAGAAGGCCCACAATGGCTTCCATTAGTGTCCTCACTGCCTTTGGATTTAGCAAGTGAGTGACATGAGTTAAAACCATTGTCTTAATAAAGGGACTTTTAGTTGTAAGTAACCGAAGCCCTGTGACAATGAGCTTAAGCCCAATAGAAAGATGGGAGACTTGTTCAGTCAATAGCTTTAGGGGCCATAGGTAGTGTGTAAATTCAGACACAATTATATCTACATGGGTTTCAGGCATGGCTGGATCCAGGTGCTGGAGGGAAATCATGAGGCATCTATCTCTCTCCATCCATCTCTTCCGTTCTCTCTTGAGCACAAAGTCCCAAGTGCTGGACGAGGTCCATGTCTTTCTTCATAGTCCTGGGAACCTTCCTTCACGACTCCCAGACTGGACTTGGGTCCAAATTCATGCCCAGACTGACCATGGAGGAGTCCTGGGAGATGGCATATCCAATTTGGCTAGATGGAGGCAGAGGACAGGATGAGAACGCGGAAGGCTCGGCTCCGCGAGCGAAACCACCAGGGTACTGTCACCTGAAGGAGGGACCCAGGAGGAGCCACGTCAGCAGATGCTCACCCCCCCCAACCCTCCCCCCCCACACACACCTGTCTCCTGCCTGAAGCACACCCAGCCAGACGCCCGGGCGGCCTGGGGGCAGAGGCTGTTCATGACTCAGCTGCCCTCTGGCCCACGAGCTGGCCCCATGGGGCAGAGGGGGCAGAGGTTGCTTTCCGGAAGCCCCGCTCTCAGGCGGCCTGATGGTGGCTGACACCCACTCTGACGGGAATCAGCACCCCTCCCGCCTCCTGGAAGAGCTGGGTGCTGGTTCCTGGACCGGGTCGCTGTCCTGACCAGGTCAGGCACGTGAAGGGGTTGCCTACACCTGGCGGCACTCACGTGCGCGTCCCGTGACGACTCCCCCACCGTGTACCCCACAGACTTCTGTGGCCCCTGCCAGGTGGCGTGGGGATCCATTTCATCTTGCTCTCGCCCGAGACATGCCTGGGAGGTGAGTTTCCCATAATACACCCTGGCCAGGCTGTGCCTGCGTCTTTCCCTGTGCTCTGCTAGCGGGGGTTTGGTTTCAGTCCCAGCCTTATCCCCCCCCCATCCCCCAAGTCGTCCTCGTCCTCACCTACCAGGTAACAGTGCCACTCGCCCAGCCGCTGGGCTCCACCACCTCTCCTGGCGCCCTCGTCTTCAAAGCCTGGGTCAGTTTAAGATTGCACAGCAAGCCCCGAGGCATGGCTCAGTGGTTGAGCTTTGACCTAGGAACCTGGAGGTCACAGGTCAATTCCCGGTCAGGGCACAGGCCCTTGTTCTGGACTCCATCCCCAGTGGGGGGCATGCAGGAGGCAGTCGATCCATGATTCTCTCTTATCATTGATGTTTCTCTCCTCTCCCTTCCTCTCTGAAATCAATAAAGATATATACATTTAAAAAATAAAAAAGATTGCATAGTAACATGTGTGATTATTAAACTAGTGCATATCTTTCCCCCGGTGTCCCACAAGAAGTTTTAAAACATGCAGTACCTGACTATTTAGCCAGGGGCACTGACCTCTTTCCCCCTTGGATTGTCAAATTAAAAAATGACAACAATAAATAAATAAATAAAGTGAAATTAAAAATGACAACAGCCAACACACTCATAGACGTCTGGTGTGAATGAATCAAAATTGTACCTATTGTTGTTGCCAGATCAGCAAAAAATGTAATATATTTTAGAAACTGATTTATGTGCCACAAGATGGAAAAGGTTGAAAATCAGCTGCTCTGGCAGATAATCTTCCAAGAGACAAGATGTGGGTGTCCTTGGACGGTGCCTGGTCGGTACACAGTAGGTGCTCAGTAAGCATGTGTCCACTCATCCCTTTGCCACTGAACTGTTGGACTCAGGATGGTAAGTCCAAGCAGGTATGCCCCCTTCCTGGCTTCGCCCTGGGGGGACCGGCTCCCGACCTGGGGGGACAGGTTAGGCGTCAAGTCAACTGCAAAGCTTTCTCCTAGCACAGCCACTCAGGGAAGCTGGGGGAGAAACAGCTGAGTCACAGGGATCCAGGAGAGCTTTCCTGAGGACATGATGTTGGCCAAAGTTCAAGACATTGGGAAAACACAAGCCAGGTGAAGGAGAGGAGGAGGAAGAGGGAGAGGAGGAAGA
>PVJC01030158.1:0-21309 GCA_004026665.1 Murina feae | reverse complement strand
GGTCTCGGCCTGCTTGGTGGCCACCCAGGCCCTTTGCGGGGCATCGTGGAGCGGGAAAGCAAGGCTGCAGGGGCCGGGGTCCTGCTTGGCAGCTCCCCAGACCCCTTGGCGGCACCGGGAAGTGGGAAAGGAAGGCAGCAGGGGACGGGTGAGTGGGAAAGAGTTGGCGGCCTGCTTGGCGGCTTCCCAGGTCTCTTCCGGGGATCAGGGAGCAGGAAAAGGCTGGCCTGACCATGAGGCAGGGTTTTCCCTGCTTTCTGGTGGCTGGAGGAAGATGGGCAGTAGGCAAGCTTGGGAGGCAGGCTGCACCCAACCCTGGCCACGCTCAAAAAGAGAACAACATGCAGGGGAGGGCAAGAGTCTGAGAGATCAACATAGAGGGGTTGCCTGCTCCAAGCCTCCACGGTGTGCCTGGTGGCAGGCCCCCGGCAGGTAGACACACACAGGAGGACTGCTCCGAGCCTCAGATGCGGCTGGGGGCAGGTCCCCAGTGGTGACACACACACACACACACACACACACACACAAAAGGTGCCTGGCAGACTGGGGTCATCATAGGACATCCACTGAGGGGTCCCAGACTGTGAGAGGGCACAGGCCGGGCTGAGGGACTCCCTCCACCCCGAGTGCACAAATTTTTGTGCACCGGGCCCCTAGTCTATATATATAAAAAGCCAGCAATCAGAACACCATAACAACCGAAATGACCAGTCACTATGACACCCACTGCAGCTAACGAACCGGCCAACTAAGGTTTGAGGACGGCCAATCTCCCACAGCCTCTCCCTCAGGCTGGCCCTGGCACTGATGAATCCCCACCACCTCAAACAGCCTACAGCCCCTCCCCTTGGCCAGCCCGAACCTCCGATGGGCTCCTACCACCCTGATAAGCCCACAGTCCCTTCCCCCCACTCGCCCCACTCCTGACCGCCCCCTACCCCAATAGGGAGTGGGGCTGGTGGCCAACCTCCTGAAGCCCTTCCCCCAAGCTGGCCATGCCCCCAATCAGCCCCCTGGCCCCAATCAGGGGCAGGGCCGCCAGCCAATTGCCTGTAGCCCCTCCCCCCAGCCAGCCCAGCCCTGATTGGGCCTGATCACCAGGGGATGGCCAGCCAACCTCCTGCCATCTCCTCCTCCTGATTGGCCCAGTCCTGAACTGCCCTCTGGGGCTGGGCCAGCTATACCCAACCTGTGCAAGAATCTGTGCACTGAGCCTCTAGTCTTCAATAATACAGAACAAAGACAACACAGAGGGAAGCAAAGCTGATAGGGACAGAGAGAAAAGAAAACAAACGAAAGAGAAGAAAACTGTGTAAGCCCTGGGAGCTGAGCTAGCCACACTGTGGTCCAAGCAATCATGGACTTCCCAGTTCCGGGAACATGTACATTCCCTGTTTTACTTTATTCTAGATTAGATCTTTTGTATTAAAAAAGAGTCTATTGTGATTATCCTAATGATCAGACCAATTAAACCTTTAACTTTCAATCTTAGTGCTAGCACTTAACTACTCTGAAAATGCCAGAAAGCTTACAATAAACCAGGGGTCATTAAATGTAGACACATTCTATATACTGAAGGCAAGTTTAAGGGTGATATTCCTTTTCTTAAGATAAGCAAGCTGCATATAATCCCATGTGTCTCATCTGTGACTCACACATCTATCATATCATCCTAAAACCTGATGCATTTATGTACTAACTTGTCTGTCTCCACTACTGGACTTTAAGCCTCCTGAGGATAAGATACAACTTAATTTATCTTTATTTGATGATAGCCTCGCACAGTACTAGGCAATACATGCTTGTAGAAAGAGAGTAGAAAAAAATTAAAATGGAGAGAGAAACTATACTGCACACAACTTATGCAAGCACTTATTTGAGTTATGCTTTCACAGGTACAAGGCAATTTTTTTGTTATCTCTCTGTTTTACTATTGGTTTGTACCATAATAACTCATGGAGGGATCATCTGCTCCTAATGAAGGAATAATGTAATCATCACCATCATCATACCACCTAACATTCTCAAAGTCCCAGGAACTCTGCTATTGCTTGTATCTTCTCTCCTCAGAATGCTGAGTTTGGAATTGCAAAGATGAAAACACAATGGAATACTTTATATTACAGCATTCCGTGGTACTTTATGGTTTGCAGAATACTCTCATGTACATTATCTTGGTTGCAATTATTTGAAACCTAGTGAGGTAGATAGGAAAATATAATATCTGATAATTGATATGAAAAAATGCCTCAAGAAATTAGAAGACTTTTTCTTAAGTAACCATATGAGTACATCAGAATAAGAATGCAGGTCTCCTGACTCCATACCAGTACTTGCTCACTACAGAAAGGGTATTTAAATCATTACAAATTAACCGAAAAGAATGAGACACCTGGAGAATCTGTGAATCATACTGGTAATGGTTTTATCGGTGCCCCTTACTTCCCATTTCCCAGGCATCTTCAAGCTTAATTTCTGCATGAAAATTCTCCCCTCCAATTCCCTCCCTTCCTCTTGGAATGAAACCAAGTATCATGATTGTAATTCAGAAACCCTATAACAAGCAATGCTGAGGTTTTTCTTGCAAATAGAAAGCTACTTACTTTTTCCCTAAAAGTAATGTCTGCTTCTACTAAACAAAAGACCATGAACCATGACAGGGAAAACTCCCTGCCCTGTAATTCAAAGAAAACCTTTCCTTGGTATTCCTGCTAGGGCAGCTGGTTCTGATGGCAACAAACAATGTCCAGGTTCCGTCTGGCTCAAGATACTGAGTAGCAGAAGCTGTAGTATAAGGAAGACAAATTTTGCCTTCTCATTGCTCCCCTCATATAATTCTTAGAATAGGGACATTTTTAGGTATATGATGGGTGCACCATAAAATCTCATATATATGCACATCATACACACTGAGAAACATACACTAAAATAAATACAAGAATAGAATATGTAATTTGCACAGTTAGTTTTATGTTGAAATTGAAAGTCTTAAACAGTGGGTGAATAGATTTCACTTTTTATGATTTTTTTTCATTTTTAATGATAATTTTTAGAGTCTCTATATAGCTTTGATGACTTACCAATCTAAATATTTCATCCATGGTAGAAAAGGAGAGGTGGCACTTGAGAGTACTACACTAATTTCTTAAGAACTAGATTCTTTCTTTCTTTCTTTCTTTCTTTTCTTTCTTTCTTTTCTTTCTTTCTTTCTTTCTTTCTTTCTTTCTTTCTTTCTTTCTTTCTTTTCTTTATTTCTTTCTTTTCTTTCTTTCTCTTCCTTCCTTCCTTCCTTCCTTCCTTCCTTCCTTCCTTCCTTCCTTCCTTCCTTCCTTTCTCTCTCTCTCTCTCTCTCTCTCTCTCTCTCTCTCTCTCTCTCTCTCTCTCTCTCTCTCTTTCTTTCTTTCTTTCTTTCTTTCTTTCTTTCTTTACAAAAGACTGTAAAAGAGTGGGAATCTTATTTTAGCCTTCCAGGAAAAGAAAGCTTAAGAGTAAATTCTGGTAACAACTCATTTATTTTTATCTTTCTATAAAGAACTTTCAGACTGCTACCGTCTTTATTCAAAGAATATTAATTGAGTCCTACTATGTGGCAGGCCCTGTGTCTGTGGCTAAAAACATATCTCCCTGACTTCCTAGCACATACTTTAGCTATTCATTCAACAAACTTATTGATCATTCTGTATGTTCTAGGTACTGCATGCCAAAAACACAGCTAAAATCCATACCTTCATGGAACCGACATCCTAGTGGAGAAAAGAGATAATGAGCAATAAACATTAAAATAGACTGTGTACATTCAGACACTGAAAGGTTTTTGAAGAAAATAAGAAATTCAGAGTGCTACAGGGAGAGAATTCTGTTTTAGGTAAAGTGATCAGCAGAAACCCTGTAACAAGCAATATTTATGTGGAGCCTTAAAAATGTGAAGAAGCAAACTACATGCAGATCTGGAAGAGTGTTGGAGGCAGAAGCCACTGGGCAGAGAGCCATTTGGCTGAAGTGTGTTGAGCAAGGGAAGTAGCAGTAGGGGATAACATTGGACATTGGACAGAAGGGCAGGGGCTAAGCAGGCAGTGGAACTAGTGAGAACTGTGGACTTTATGCTAAGTTTGACACAAGACCCTAAGAAAAGTGGCATGCTTGAGAACCCACACTCTTGGCACTGAGTAAAGGATAATCTCCAGGTTTGGGAAGGGAAGCAGAAGGAGCAGATTGTGGCTCTGCTGCAATCTAAGAAGGAGGCAGAGATAGTGAGCATAATACTAATACAAATGTAACAATGTCCTTCATTATTCTACTGGACTTACATTTATTTATTTGGACTCTATGTTATTTGAACCATGTGCTAATAACCCTTTGAGATAGGTACTATAGGTACTCTGTGTTATTTGAACCATGTGATAATAACCCTTTGAGATAGGTACTATAATTATGCCCACTTTACAGCTATGAAGAAAGCTGAGTGAATTTAAGTAGTTACTCAAGACTACACAGATAACTGATTAGGGGAATGTGAAAGTATTTCGAAATGAAATGTTAGAGGAAATAAGATCACCTTCACTTCTGATATCAACTGCAAGTTCAAGGATCCCCAAGACAACCTCAGGCATCCAAAACTCACTAGAAGGACTCACAGAACTCATTGATGGCTGTTATGCTCATGGTTATGGTTTATTACAGGGAAGAGATTAAGACAGAAATCAGTCAATGGAAAATGCATATAGGGTGAAGTCCAAGAAAATACTGAACATGATGCTAGCCAGTGTCATTTCCTATGGAGTCAAGACAGCATTCATTTGTTGGCAACCCTGTGTGAAAATATACACAAAGTATTGCCAATCAGAGAAGCTCACCTGAGCCTCAATATTCATGACTTTCATTGGCACCCCTTTACACAGGCATGATTAAGTGGCTGATTTCTGTCCTTAATCCCTCTGGAGTTACTGATACTACACAACCCAAACTCCTCCCACAAATCACATTGTTTATTCTTCTCTTATGGTCAATCCATGTAGATATCTCTATGCCTTTTAGTTCCCATTACAGAAAGTGAAACAGATGGGGGCAAAAATAAGAAAACAAAGGAAGAAGAGAGACCTAATGTTGCATGGAGCAGGCCATGAGTCCCAGCAGTGACTAGAAATGTCACATGTACAAGAGGCAGGTTCTCTACAGCAGTGGATTGGCTACTGAAAATGCCAATACACAGTGAGAAAAGAAGTTTATGCCACAATGCAAATCAATGTACTGCTAACTTTCATCAATAAAGTCTTGCTATGGAAACACAAATTCAAAACACCAATTGAACTAAACAGAGTGCTTAGTGACACAGTTCATTTATATTCTGGCTATAGCTCTTTATATCTTACTGAAGACTGTTATCAAAGATTGTATCCACACTTTGAGGAACATTGCTCTAAAAAGAGCTGTGGATTAAATAGGCATTTGGAATAACACAAGATGCAATATATGTCGATGTCAGTGATGAAAAATTAGCAAAAACATCCTTCTAGCAAATCCATGAGAAAAGGATTCTGAATAACATATAAAAGTGTAAAAAGACTCATCCCCAAGCATCAGACCATATTTCTAAAGATAATAAGAAATGAGCTTAAAGTTTAATTCACCACTGAAAATAACTTGCACTACTAGCAGTAAAGATGTATGTTTTTATAAAGAAAGAAGAGTGAAACCCAAGAGCCCTAGAGGTATGCCTTTATAGCTTACTTTTATTCCTCTCCACCTGGTACAGTCACCAGAATGACCTGGGAAGCATAAAAGTCAGAGAGTATTTTTTAAAACCCTCTTCAAGGCTGTTAGGAAGTATAAAATACACACCCTGAGTAAAATAAATGTAGGCACCTCAAGAAGGTACTAAATCACTTGTAGCTTTATTGTTGTCAGTCACTGGTTCTTGAAGGGCAAACTGTACTTGATTCTTGACTTGATCTTTGCTTCACTGATCAGCAACTTTTCTTAGAAGTTACAAGTTTTCACTGTTGACAACTCTGGGATATATTCTTTTAAGTCACACAGAAATAAGTCAGACAGAGAAAAAACAAATACCATATGATTTCACTTATATGTGAAATCTAAAAATAAATAAATAAACAAACAGAAGAAAACAGAAACAAACTCATAAGATACAGAGAATAAATTGATGGTCGCCAGATGTGAGGAGGTTTGGAGGATGGGTGGAAAAGAGGATGAGATTAAGAAGTACAAATTGTCAGTTAAAATAATAGTCACAGGGATGTGAAGCATAGGAATATGTCACTAATCTAATCTAATAAAAGAGTAATATGCAAATTAACCATCACTCTGAGACACCCAAGCCATGCCCACCAGCCAATCAGAGTGGCTGTATGCAAATTAACCCAGCCAAGATGGAGGCTGGCAGCCACGGAGCTAGAGCAAATAGGAGGCTTCCATTGCAACTGCCTGCCTAGGCCAGCTGGGCCTCTGCTCAAGGCAGTATTGTTTCAATTATAGAAGATAAATAAACCCCAGAAACCTGATTCCAGCCAGCCTCACTGGGACCTTGGGTCAATGGGAGCTGTGGGAAGCCTGCAAACAGCCCTCAGCCCCTCACCCAGGCTGGCCAGGCATGCCAGCAGGTGGACATCCCCCGAGGGGTCCCAGACTGCAAGAGGGCACAAGCTGGGCTGAGGGGAACCGCCCCCCCTAACCAAGTGCACAAATTTTTGTGCACTGGGCCCCTAGTATTGTAATAATTATATGTGGTGCCAGATGGGTACTACATTTATTGGGGGGATTACTTCATAAGGTATAGCAATGTCTAATCACTATGTTATTTGTATATCTGAAGCTAATATAATATTTTATGTCAAGTGTAATTTAAAAATAAATTAATTTGAAAGAGTCATAATATTTTTTAAATATTATTTCATGGTCATATTGGTGTGTAATTCAATTCTACAAACTTTACTTGAATGCCTATGTGCCAGAAACTGCTTCCTCTCCAATCTGGAGGGAAGACAAAAAGGAATAAAATGTCATCATGAAACTCATATAACCTCTTAGGGAAGACCAATGTGTGCACACATAACTAGAAATTAAGGTGGGCTGCATCTAGTACTATAATTGAGCAAGAAAAGGGAATAATTAATTCTGACTATGAGAACACAAGAGGACTTCACAGAAGAACTGATCCTTGAAGTTTAAGTAGAATTTCAAGAGGCAAGGGAAGTAAAGAACATCCCAGACAGAGGAAATAATTGACCCTCAAAGAGTGAAGATCATTTGCAATCTTCTAAGACTAGTCCATAAGATGTGTTGGGGAAAGGGTGGACAAAGTGGGTTAAGAGCATGCAGGCTCACAATTCATGGAATTGAGAGTAGTCCAAGGTTACAATATCACAAGAGCTCTAGAGAAGAGCGGTGGGCTCTGAGGCTAGGATGTTGATTAGAGCAGGTTATGAAAGGCTTTGAATATTATGCTCAGGAATTTAGAGCTAGCAAGAAATGATACAAGATTTATGACATTGTAAAACAGACTCTGTGGTATATATTTGAAGTTTCCTTTCTCTCCTTCTCTCTATTTTTTTTGTTTTGTTATTTTGCTCAGCCCCCAAATTCACCAACAACAAGTTTCCCCCACCAGTGACTGCATATAAGGATGAAACTCCAGCTCCTGGCACTGCCATCATCAACCCAATGTTCCCTTGGTTTGGTGTTGTGCAGCCCTTCCCTTTGGCTTGCCCTTCCCCCACCCCTTTTCCCTAAATAAATTCAATTTATTTTAATCACCACTTGAGATGGCTAATTAGCAGACCCAGGTGTGTCAACTCACCACAATACTAACCCACCATGTTTACCTTTCAATTAAAATATCAGTTGCCACCTGAATGTTCTCCAACTGGGCCAGAGATTGAACCTGCAACCCAGGTATGTGCCCTTGTCCAGAAATTGAACCTGAGATCTTCCAGTTCATGGGCCAATGCTCTAACCACTTAGCATACTTGCCACTACAATATCTAAAAATAATTTTAAATAACTATTTAATATTATTAAACAATCAAATACCCAGCAGGTTTACAGAATAGTAAGAAGCTAGGAAAATTCCAGGACAAGTGGAATGGGGAAATCCATTCCCTCCTTCTCTTATTACAAGTTCCCCTGTGCCACTGCCTTTGACCTCAGTCATGTGATTTGCTTTGGCTAATGGAGAAGAAGGTGAGCAGACATGCCCTCTGCCATGCTCAAGTGGAAACTTTGAGAGACATTGAAGGTTTCTACCAGACTATTTGCTCTTGAACCTCTGCCATGGAGACAGTCTACTTTAGCCTAAGTCATAGAATAGAGAGAATCATGGAACAACTCAGCTTCTATTACCACAAACTGGATAAGACCCATACTAGCTGACAGGCAGCCATCAACATAGGTGAGCAAAATATCTGCTATTGAAATGCACTAAGATTTCAAGATTCTTATGTTATACAGTATAAGATAGTACAAGGAGACTAACTTTTCTAAAATAAAACCTAAGACATTTATATTGTAAAAATATATATAATATTTTTAAAGAGAAATAAAATTACCTATAACCTCAATACCGATAATCTCAATTTTGACCATACCTTGCATTAAATATCAATTCTGATGATTCATAGATCTAAATAGGGAAAGTAAAGCAATAAATTTTTGTAGAAGCAGGAAAATATATTCATTACCTAGGAGTAGGTAAAAATTCTCTAACAGGATACAAAAAGTGCTAATGGTAGAAGGTGATGAAATTGAACTACACAAAAATAAAAGATCCCTATTAACAAAAAAATATCATCAAAAGAGTAAAAAATCAAGCCACGGAGTGGAACAGACATGTTTAAGCTCTCTAACCAAACAAAGGCTCATATTCAAGATATATAAAGATGATAAACACACCAACAGAAAAACACTTAAACTGGCCCTTCAACCAATAACACTTTATTTCCTATTCTGGTGTTGGTTACATTGGTGAAAATTAATAGAGCTGTGTGCCTATTATGATTTATGTGTGAGCATAATGCATGTCATACTGTAATACACATATGTATTAAAATTACAGTATCCAAATTATTAAGTTTAGATTTCATTTAAAGTATTTATTTTTCAATTTGTAATAACATATGCAACTCAATTTTAAAAGGGGCAGGATCCTTTGAAAATATCGATGGGAATTTCTTCAGGAAATCTTCCGGTGTACAACATATTTCACTACTATTAAGAGATTTCTGCAAAACTTCCTAACTGGCAGCATAATATTGGTTGACAGAAATCTTGACATCTTAACTAGATGATTTTAATGAATATAATTTTTGAATATACATCAAGCTTAAAATCTTATTATGAATAAGACTAAACTTGTACAATTCTCCATGCAGATATTAACAAGTATGAAAGATAAATTTCCTTTTCAGTTGCCTCATTCTTCCATTAAGTACCATAGAAATCATATTTCAATCAATACACCTGCTCTTTTCAAATTAAATTATCTTTTTTTAGAGAGCCAAATAAAAGATGTTTTGAATAGATGAAACAATTTGGTTTATTCTACACTTTTGTAATAAATTCTACTTAAATGTAAATCCTTTACCAATTAAATTATGTTACTAATTTTTGCTAGTTGTTAATCTTTTTTTAAAAAGTAAAACTAAAATTTGAAGTGTTAGTCCACTATTTTATGACTTAACAGATTAAAAATAATCTTTTTCATAAAATAAACATTTTTGACATATAGTATTCAGGCTGATATAAAATAACTCACAATATATCATTCATTTGTTACTGTCTTTTTTCACATCACTGGAGATATAATGTAAGTATTAATCATAGAATGATTCACCTATTTAAAAGGTACTTATTCAGTGCCCACTCTGTGCCAGCCCTGTTCTCAGAGTTTGGGAGCCTACAGGTAAAAACAGAGATAAGGTCCCTTTTCAAAGAGTTTATCTTTTATAGGAAGGAAACAGAACACCTGGAAAGAAGAGAATCAGATATGTAAGAGAGGGCCTGAAAGGAGCTAACTCAGATTGCATGGACAGGAATCTACTGAGAAACTGAAATCTGAATTGGAGAAGCAGTTGTTAACTTGTTAGGGCTACCACAGCCAACTCTCCAAACTGGGTGGCTTAAACAATAAAAATTTATTGTCTCACAATTCCAGAGGCTGGAAACCAGAGATCAAGGTGTTGGCAGGGTTGGTTCCTTCAGAGCATGGAGTGGAAGAATGTGTTCCATGTGCTTCCCCTGGCTTCTGGTAGTTTGATGACAATAGCTGGCTTTTCTTGGCTGGTAGAAGCATTACCCAAGTCTCTGCCTTCATCTTCACATGACATTCTCCCTGTGTCCATCTGTCTTTGCGTCCAAATTTTCCCTGGCAAAGCCTTGATCTTGGAATTCCAGCCTCCAGAATGGTAAGACAATAAGTGTCTATTGTTAAAGCTACCTACTTGATGGCATTTTATCTTAGTTTAGGGATCCCTAATGAAAACTTTAAATCTATTATAATCTCAGAAATGTCTAAAAGTTGCTCTTTAGAGACAATTTCTCTGAAGATCAAATAATTTCTTTGGAAAAAATAGCTTCTATTTTGGGTTCCTCCAATAAATACTTATAACTGTGTTGATAGTAAGATCATCTATTTTCAACTTTCATCCACACATTTTTATATCAGTGTAGACACATTCTGACTGCATATTTTAGAATTAGAAAAAATTAGTGAAATCATTTCATGTATTTGCCAATAGCAAACTTGGATACTGAAAACAGTAATTATTCTTTATCTAAGTCTTTTTGTGCTAAATTGACATATCCTATTGATCACATCAAAACCATTGACAATTTCTAACCCCTTGTTGCTAAAACAGTCATAAAAATAGCCACCACTGTTGCGTCAATGAAAAAGCCGAATTCTCTTCCTTATCTCTGAAACCAAACTTTATATATCTCTACAGAAAGTTCACGAATATGGCTTAATTGGGAGTTATTAGTGCTATTTTCTTTGAAGACAAGGTAGACTTCGGGCCACCTGTTAGCCTGCAATCAGGAGATCCTATATCTGATCCAGTAAAAACAAAGTGATTGTTCTTTCCAACAAGCTCCAGGACACTGACAGCCAAGGCAGAGATTTCCCTCAGAGATTGCCCATAGGGCTCTCCAAGTCAGGTGAAAAACTGATGACAGCATAAAACACTCCAGAGTATTTCCCTTTAAAACTGCTGGATTAATATGTCTGTCACCTAACTTATTCCAGAAAATGAAAGCTCATGAATCTAAGGAAGCATGATTACTCTCTTATGCCATTCCACTGCCCTAAGTGGCCAATACTTTAATTGCCTTTATGGTTGGAACATCATTACCCTTGAATGGAAGGAGAAGATCTCTCTTAATTTCCCACTAAAAGTCTTTTGTCTTTTCCTGCTCTCTATGACACGGCTGTACAGTTCTTCTGTGACGAATAGAAGACAGTGTAACAAATTAATACAAATGAAGTCATTCCTGAGTGACTCCATCTGCTTTAGAAATAAGGCTCGGACAATGATGTGGCCAAGATCCAGATAATTAGGCCTGATTCCAAATGAAGGCCCACAGGTAACTTATAGCTTCATTAACTCTCTTCTAGAAGACAGACATCCAAAAACTAGACTTAATAAAGGCAGCATATGATGCATTGACAATCTATTTGATGTTAAAAAATGAACTTTGTTTTTGCAACGTTGCATGAACAGTAGCAAAGAGCATGTGCAACTCAAAATACCACAAACCAAAGTATGGTTTAGCATCGTAGAGGACAGTCTCGAAATTTAGAGAACAAAGACCTTAATTTTTGTTTACAGAATTAATCAAAAGGCATCAATAACCTAGCAACTAAGGAAGGCACATAAGGTGTCTGCAAGTGTCTTTTCTCTGTAATCAACAGGAAGATTATTAGCTAATAACAAATGTTATTCATCTTCATAATAGCTAAATGACAGCCTGTTTAAAAATAACAAATGACTACTCATTGACGATTGTAGGGTGAGCATGACCTTCATGTATTTTAAGCAAACAAGTCCTCTTTTCAAAGATTTCAGGAGTACTTTAATTGATAATGATGAGATGTTTTATCTTTACCAAGGGATGCTAAACCTTTTAAAATGCTACTTAAATTGAGATAATTTTATACAGCCCCTTGAGTTAGAAGAGACTTTGAAGGTCTTACAATGATTTCTTTACAAGCAAAGTGCTAATAAAACACAAAGGTAATTAGTTTATGATATACAGAAATGTTTCTTCTTTGTCCTACCTGTTTTTTCTATTGTACAACAGGCAAGCTTCAAGTCCCAGGTCAAAAAATGAGTAGATTTTAAAACTGGATTTTTATGGATTAGCCCTATTTCCTTTGAAGTACAAGCATTACACATCTCTAGTGACTGAAGACATGAGGCTCCAAATGAAAGCTCCCGGTGGCTTCTAAACAGTTCTGACAATCATGCCCAGCATAATTTATAAATGCCTCTTATGATACTTTATGTATCAAGCTTCCCACATCTCCCAACCAGTCCTAGCAGCGACAGTACATGATCATTGGCTCCAATGTGACAGCAGCTGTGACATGCAGAGGCCAGTTAGGGAAACCTGGAGGACAGCCTGCTTGCCGTCCTGACACATAAGCCAGTGAGCACAACAGCCAATGGACTGCAACCACTGTCTCAACATCAGAGGTCAGAGCCTTACCAGAATAATGACCCCCAAAACATGTCTTTGTCCTAATCCCTGAAACCTGTGAATATGTCAGCATAACTATAAACCAGGAGTTGCAGGTGTTGTCAGTTAAGGGTCCTGAGATGGAGGAGGTCGGGGCAATGTGTTTGAAGCTGGAGGAAGGACAATGGAGCTGAGGAATCAGGCAGCCTTTAGAAGCTGAAAAAGGTGAGGAAATGGATTCTGCCCTGAAGCTCCATAAGGAATGCAGCCCCACTGACATCTTCATTCGAGGCCTGTTGCATCTGATTCTGGACTTCCAATCTCCAGAAATGTAATACATTTGTGCTGTTTTAAGCCACTAAGTTTGTGGAAATTTGTTACAGCAGCAACAGGAAACTAATATACCTTTGAACTCAGAATGTAAAACCCAGCCAGTGGCTGGTGCTTCTGACAGTAAAGTGTTCCTCCCGCCTCAGTAACAAGATCAGCACCATATATTAAATAAAGCAAAGGCAGAAGTCCATGGAGGAAAAAAGAAAAAGTTAAAGCCAAAATTTAAGGTGCTTGTTTCTTTTCTAGTTCAGATGTATATTTTGAAGCATCACCAAACTCTCCCTGGGTGTGGGAGCCCCTTAAACATGTATTATGGGAAAGAAGTAACTATTTTCCCCAACTTCAGGTAAGATATTTTATCATTTAAGCCTGCATTTCCTCTTCCATACACTGACAAAGTTCAACCAAATATTTTCCAACTGTGTTCCTAGCTCTCAGATCTGAAGGTTCTAGCCTATCCCAGAGTCTTCTGCTAATTTCTAAATTGTGCAGATATATATTTACTTTTACTTCACAAGGAAATAGGTTTTCCTTTGAGCTTTATTTGACAATAATCCTGATTATTTCACCTCAGGTCCCATTTCCTCCAAAGGGAAATTTTTGCTGCAAATCAGCAAAGGTTATTTATCATCGACCTGCCTTTTCTCTGGGACTGAGTACACACATTGATTTTGCAACATGGTTATCAAATTATCTTCATAAATCAGCTAATAGCCTAACAAACAATGTCACAAACAGAAGTAAAAAATACCTTGGTCTTCAAAGGAAGTGGTGTGCCTTTATTTCCCAAAAGCTGTATGATGTATACCAACCACCTAAAAGCATCTTTGCAAGTCCTTGTCCTGAACTCTTGGGAAAAACTAGGACACTGCCATCCTTAAGCCTGTGACTTTTCTAAATGAATTTATTTCAAGTAGCATGCCATCTGGGTGATGGGGAAGAAGTTGATTTCTGATAAAGCCTTAGGCACATAGTTTAAGTTAACGAGACATGGCAAGAGCAGGTGGGTAATTCTATGTTCACACACTGTAATGGGCCAAAGGCTGATTACTATTCACTGTAAAATGAACATAAAAGTAGCAATTATGCCTTCATCCTAGTGGATGTGATGTATTAAAAGCTATCAGCTTCACCTTCTGTAATAACAGCTTTAGTCTGTTTGTACCAGAATGTGCAAAAATAAGACAGAAGTGGGAAGAGGGAGCTCTGTGACTTTATATAAGAACAAACACTGGATTCTCACTGTCCCTCCTTCTGTGCTTAATACACAAGGGATAGATGAAACCCTGTGGTTCAGAAACATTTGTGAATATGATGTTTTTCTTCTCTGGCTGTGAAATGCCTCCCTTACCAACTCTTCAGGTCACCTGTGAGCCACAGATAAATGTTGAGTTCACAAGAGGAAAGTCTCAACCACCAAGTTCAAATTGTCAGAGTTGGGAACACATCTGAGTAGTGCTGGCAGGCTTCTGAACTGCATGCCCATCATCTTCATCTTTGCCAAAAGCTCCCCAAAAAAGGGGTTAAATGATTTTCTTGTTATATAATTAATGAAAAAGTGGGAAAAGTACACATAGATGATAAACAAAAAAAAGATAAAGAATAAGGTTCAGAGATGCCAATATTGTAGAATAAATTCATACTTGATATTGGAATGAAAAACTTAAGCATTCTGACAAAAAAGAAAACCATGATCTCCTGAGTAGAGGGAAAAGGATGCTGAATATATGAACATGAAACACAAAGAGAATTCTTATTACTAGCTCAGGGGAATGAAGACCAACTTTGACCTGTCTGTCGAGGGCCTACCACTTGAAGACTTCTGAGATGTACCTATTAAGTGAGTTTCTACCCAGAGATGAAAGGACTATTCTGTGTAGCCTGGAGCCTGCACTCATGCTCCATTCTGTCTCAGCTTGTTCTATGGTTAACCCTCTGCTTTTCACCCACAGCCTATACCAATGGTTTACAAAGAATCTCCCATTCTGGCACCACTGAGAACTGCCAGCTCTTTGTCATCTCAGGCTTGAACTGGAACTTAAGTGCTGCCCTTGCATAGCCCTGGTGCATCTAGCCTGGTAGTCCCAAAACCTCCCTAAGAGTCAGAGGGTCGGGTACTCAGCAGACATTAGAGAGCTGCACGTGAAATACCAATTCATTTAAAACTTGGGAAATACACACATTATGATGATATGCAATGCTTCACATGTAGCCCAAGCTGGAATTCCTCCAATGTGAAGATAATTTTACAGAAAATGGTCTTATTTTGGAATTGAAAGATGTCAGCCTAGAGTAAGAACTTTGCCCAGATTAGTTCTATCTTAGCTTCCATCTATACTACTCTGGGTCTCTCTTTTGTTTTTGTTGTGTTAATCCTCACCCAAGAATATTTTTTCCTTTGATTTATAGAGAGAGTAGAAGGGGGAAAGACGGAGATAGAGACACATCAATGTGAGAAAGACATATTGATTAATAACACACCCCGACCAGAGCCAGGGATTGAGCCTGCAACTGAGGTACGTGCTTTTGACCAGAATCAAACCTGGGATTCCTTCAGTCTTCGTGCTGCTGCTCTATCCACTGAGCCAAACTAGCTAGGGCTGTGACTCTAATTTGATGGCCACATTGTAAAAATCCCACTGAAGTTTCCTGAAGGAAACACAGTTTAATAGATCTTACACTCAAAGCTGGTAGGCCCTTTAGCTCCTTAGAATTTTGGTTTGGGCTTAAAACATCAGCTCCCAGAGATACGTGGGCAGAGCACTGAGTAAGTTTTGATCTGTGCCAGGGAATTATCAATGTCAATGATACCTGATCCACCTGGATTTAGTGAGTTCTGCCCAGCAGGCCTCCTTGCCCAGAGGTGTCCCAAGCCAGTATGCAGCTGCCACAGTGCCAAGTCCCAAGTCTACCTTCTGGATGGACAGAGCTAGAAAATGTGACTACCCTAGAAGCTTCTGAGAGATACCCCTGTACCCCACTATTTTCATGTTATCACATGCAAGACAAGCTGAGAGGATTGTGAATGTGTCTACAGTACAAATTATATCCCAATGCTCTAATGCAGTGGTTCTCAACCTTCCTAATGCCGCAACCCTTTAATACAGTTCCTCATGTTGTGGTAACCCCCAACCACAAAATTATTTTCATTGCTACTTCATAACTGTAATGTTGCTGCTGCTATGAATCATAATGTAAATATCCTTATGCGCAGGATGTATTTAGGCGACCCCTGTGAAAAGGTCGTTCGGCCCCCAAAGGGGTCACGACTCACAGGTTGAGAACTGCTGCTCTAATGCATTCCACTCTATGGGTGTTGCAATCCAATATTGATTTTATTTAGATCAAAACGAATTATTTGATGACAAAAGTTAAATTTATACTACATAAAAATTCAGTTTTTTAAAAAAGCTTTTCTTCCAGATATATTACAACTACTCTGCAACCATCCACTTCCTTAACTCCTTCACTGCAATGAACTGAATCCCAATGTAGTTAATAACGTCTTCCTATCCTTTAAAACAATGATTTTCCTCTTTAATATAAAGCTAGGGAGACCACCCAGTGTCTCCTGACTCCCCAGGTCTAATTATGCTTTGTGGCTTTTCTTTAATCTGCCGGCTTTAAAATGTGTCTGAAACAGCTTTACTGCATGTGCTTTCCCATCATTCTTAGCCCGAATCCTGATTTTATGTATCCTTGTCTACTCAAGGAGATTACTAAAGTTACTGATGTGTTCTTAATGTAAATATTCTCCCTTTGTCATGAAAAGGGGGAATTACAAAGATGTCAAGTAATATTGAATGTAAATAAGCCTCTCTCATCTAATCTAATGCTGAATTTCTGTCACTTAGTAAATAAACTGGGATCAGAGTAGAATTAATGTCAATGATGCACTGAAAGTTGCTAGATTGAGGCAAGACAATGAAGCAAAGATCACAACATGCTAATGACTCTTCTGGCTGTTGGTGTTGCCTGCTTTCCACGGGATTCATAGATCTACTGATATTGACATGGCTGTGGACCATTAAAACACAAACACGGCAACATTTTTTAAAAACGATTTGGAGATTGGGCAGATAACCCAAGAGTTAGCAGTGATTCTGAGCTTCATATTTTCACTTTATTCTCAGAAACTGAAAGGCACTGAAGGGTACTGCTCATTCATTCTTGGCATCATTAGCAACAAGGAGCTAATGTGGGGCAGACAGATATCAGTGTAAAAACATACAGGTGAGTCGGAAATTAGAGGTAAGGGAAAATATGCCTTAAACCACGGGTCAGCAGAGCATCAGAGGCTATTGTAAATGACCAAAATAGTAACTATCTGGACCCTGCCTAAACCCTATTCGGAACCCAGTTTATGTGTGGCCTCTGGGCTGCAGAGGATTTGGGGTTCTCTACAGATTCCAAGCCTGGATGCCTGGATGTGCTTTCATAAGAAATCCCAAACTTTCACTGAGATGAAAGTTTGTGTGTAAGGGATGCTCCCAGGAAGTCAGTAAAAGAGGGGGGGAAGCAGGACAGGACAGGGAAAGAAGCAAAACAAATGTGAGATTTCAGGCTCATCTCTTGCCCCAGCCTAAGCCTCAGCCTGCAGGGAGCTCAGAAATGTAAATTACACCTCAGAGCTGGTCCCACCTCCAGGCAAAGGAGAAGGGCTTCCATACACATGCAGCAACCATGGCCAGGGAGGAGTTGGTAGTTATAACTCCTAGGCACTTTCTACTCTCTGGGTGTGCAGGCAATGTAGCCCCATTACACCAAGGATAGGGCTCTGAAAAAAGTCACAGGTGTAAATCAGCAAAGCAAAGCATGGCACATGGAAGCTGAGCAATGAGCGCAGGAGCCCACAGAACATTCAAAGGGAACTAGAGGATCGGGGCTAAGCACAGACCCAGGCAATACCAGCTGTGTGTGCACTGGCACATGCTGGGGATGTGACAGAGGGTTCAGGATTGAATGGCAAATGACTATCTCAATGATTATTCTTATCCAACTCATTTAGAGGCCTCTGCTCCACCATGTCATAGTGACACACCTCTGTCCCCAGCATGTAGCACAATGATAATAATATTCATATTGGTCAATATTTATTGAATACTGTCAAAATGTACTGAACTCTCTGAATCTATCATTTTATCTGATCCTCATAAAAACCCTGCAAAGTCTGTCTCAGTCTCCCCTTTTTTAGGAATGAGAAAAATGGGGCTCAAAATGGTTAGCTAAATGATCCAAAGATACTCTGAAAGGAAGCAGGAGACATGAAATTCAGACCCAAATCTATATTACTCTAAAGCCCTTATTCTTCTCACTCTTCTACCTCATACCTCTCCCTAAAACAACTGAAAACAAGTCTCAACAAACTGGCACCTTTGTGACATATTACATGTGAAAATCTCATCGAAAAAAAGCAGAGAGGGAGGGAGGAAGGGAGGGAGGGAAAGAGAGAGAGAGAGAGAGAGAGAGAGAGAGAGAGAGAGAGAGAGCGCTGATTACCATCTCATTCAAGAGGGTGTCTGGGCTTCAAGGGCAACGAGAATGGGAAAACTACCATGGCTTTGGTTTTTCAAACTGCTCTTAACAAACAAAATTATTTCTTAAATAATTCAGCTTGCAGATTTGTACCAGATCCTAAAGGAAAAGGCCTGTGTGTACTTTAGAGTAGTGATTCTGAAACATTAATGTACTTCCAAATTACCTGGGCACTGAACTTGGACATTCCGAGACCCAGCTCTCTAAGGTTCTGTGTCAGTTATGTCTAGGTGAGGCCCAGATGTATGAACTTTTTTATAGGAAACTCAAAGCAGATGGTCCATAGATTACATTTTGAAAAACACTGATTCAGAAGAATGGGCAAAACTAATAAAAAGAACCCGATCTACTCCAGATTCTGTCTGCTTATGCTTTTATTGTGGTAATTTCATAAAAAGAGAGATAGATAGATTAGATAGATTCTATCTTATCTATCTATCTAGTCTCACCAGCTAGTTATGGCAAGAGTTTTCACTTACCCAGGAGTTAGCCATATGTAACATCTCTATGTGAAATCTAATCACTATTCTAGAGTTGAAAATTAAAGGTAGTCAAGTACAATGGGTTAGATCCAGATACATTTTTAAAAATATATATTTTATTCATTTTTCACAGAGAGGAAGGGAGGGGGATAGAAAGTTAGAAACATCGATGAGAGAGAAATGTCGATCAGCTGCCTCCTGCATACTCCCCACTGGGGATGCGCCTGCAACCAAGGTAAATGCCCTTGACCAGAATTGAACCTGGGACCCTTCAGTCCGCAGGCTAACGCTCTATTCACTGAGCCAAACCGGTTAGGGCCAGATACATTTTTGAATATAAATATATGCAATAATTCAGTGTGCTTTTTTCCCCCAGAAATTCCAAAATGAGTAAGAAGAAGAACAATTTGATGTGCTGGCCAAGTTCTATTCTGGGGCAATTAAAATATGCCTTCTTCAATTTTTTTTTGTAATTTTAGTAGCAGCACACTCCTTCCTCACTTCCTCTTCTATGCTGTTCCTTACTGCCCCAAGTGACACTGCAGCAGACGCAGGGGTGGTCACGTGTCAATCCAAATGTGAATTAGATAAGCCATGAATTCAATGCATATGTAGAAATATAGTCAGGTAACATATTCATGGGTTGCTTTGATTCTAGAATCTTAAAAAAGTATATTTCTATTGTTATTATATTGGGATCTTGGAAGGATAGCTTAGCTTGGTGTAGCCAAGTAAATTTATATTAAATTAACATGCATGATTTACTGAGAGTGCATCTCATTATCTAGATAAATAGCAACTTGTCTTAGGGCAATCTTGTGCTGTTATTTGTTTTTCTTCCCAAATGATTCCAGGCTAGTGACTGTTTATACAGAATGAGAGGCTTGTGTCCCTTCTTTTTTTAAGAACTTTCAAGTACTTTGCACACAATAAAGATGAACTCTGACAATGCTCTTAATAAGATTTAAGTGGATGAGAGCAGCAGGAAAAATAAATGGAGGAGGGAGGAAGAGAAAAAAGGGGAGAGAAAGAGAAGGAGAGAAGGGAGAGAGAGAGAGAGAGAGAGAGAGAGAGAGAGAGAGAGAGAGAGAGAGAAACTGACTCTGCCACATGGTCCATAAATGAAGAAAAAGAAAAACATGCTACCAGATGGCAAGTGGGACAATGGCTGCTTGCAGCCGTTAGGAGCAAAAGCATCCACTTTAATTACTGATATTGTATTTCTGTCTAAATATGGTGATGAATCCTTTTTCAACTGGTGTTAGCTTTTGTGATGCAGCAAGGAAACCTGTCTGGCAGAAGGAGAACCCACAGAAGAAACAGAAGGCAAGATCCCAGGAGACTGAACCGGACTGCCAAAAACACAGAAATCAGGCAAAGGCAATAGATTTAGATTGCTGCTTTGAAATGCTAAAGAAGACTATCCTGCATTCTAGAATGGAAATGCAAAAACCTTCAAGAAATAAGCAGACTTTGTTTCCACTGTTTTAATTTACTCCACATTTTAGCAACAGGTTTATTTCAACTAACAGAAATGTTCAAATATAAAACTCTCCAGAAAACAGCCCATTGCTCTTCTGAGAGCATAAGTAAATGTAAACTTTTCAGACATCTGACTAAGGCTATTTTTTAATCAACTTTCATTTTTAAAAATCTAAGTAACTTTAATAGCAAAATAGAGTATTCTGATCTGAATATATATGAACATAATGTAATACCAAACGAAAGCAAAATTAGAAATCTGTGGACACAAACAAAAATAGTATTAAAATATAAAAAAAATCTTAAGCACCTAATTTTATCCATCTCTGCAGAGTTTTTTATTTTAGAGAAATGAATTTTTTTACAAGAAACAACATCACCCAATCCTAGCAAATCAAAAGAGTTTGGAAAATATAAAGGTGGAATAGAAGACTTCTGATTGAGAAATAGGTAGCTTTTTATTCGAAAATGTAAAGGTGGAATAGAAGACTTCTGATTGAGAAATAGGTAGCTTTTTATTCGAAAAGTGATGTATTATTTGATTGAAATTGCTAATAAAGGTAAAAGACGTATGAGTCAAGCAATTACAGAGCAAAACCATAGTTTCTTATTTCAAGACACACAGTGGATATCTAACCAGGACTTTACTAAACATGTTGAAATACACCTTAGCTATTTTTAATTATTTACTGCTCCTTCCCTTCCTTTCCCTTCCCTTCCCTTCCCTTCCTTTCCCTTCCCTTCCCCTCCCTTCCCCTCCCTTCCCCTTCCCTTCCCTTCCCTTCCCTTC
>PVJC01030157.1:0-21379 GCA_004026665.1 Murina feae | reverse complement strand
GTAACAGATCAGACATGGGACTTTTGTGCATGCATTTAAGCATAACCAATGGACACAAAACACTGGGGGGTAGGGGAAGTGGGGGGAGGGGCAGGGGGAAAAAGAGATATATGTACTAATCTTTGTAAAGCTTTATGTAATAATTTAAAAAAAATTAAAAATAATAAAAAAATTAAAAAATAAAAATAAAAACATAGTAAAACAAAGGCTTATTAAATTTAAGGTAAACAACGTGATTATCATACAAATTATGTGTTTTCTGAGTGCAGATTTCAATTTCCTCATTCTCCATCCAGTTAGTTGCCTCCCTTGTAAAATGGGGGGAAGTGGATTATAAATTTTGCATATTTGAGTGATTCGGAATAAACTTTTTGGTGGAAGAGAAATTCAAAACATTTTTTCACACATCGTCTCAACATTTGGTGGGAACAAATGTCAAGAAAACATTTCAAGAGAACAACTTCTTACCCTGATTTCAAGACTCATTTTACACAATTAGAGGAAAATACCACCTGCTCCCCAGCAGCTACAGCCAAAGTTTCTGCCAAGTGAGGTAGCAGCCTGAGGTTCACCAGGATCTGATCCCCAGGGGCTGCCTGCAGCATGACCATCACATTTGCATTTCCAGAATGCTGTCAGGTCCACCTTCCTCCTTGTCGATAAGTGGAAATAGAAATTGCAAATATCTGGGTATATAGAGCATCTCTTTCCTACATTTTTGGTCAGAATCAGGAATAAGGGAGAGGTCCTCCAGTTTTTGTGATTATTTCAATCATTCTCCAATTCATTTCAAGTTGTGTGTAAATGGTTGGAAAATATTTCCCTACTGGTGACATGTCCTGAAATTGACTTTCAAAAGTCACAAAGATGACAGAATGGAAAGTATCACTAAACACCTATAGAAATATATATTTTAAAGACATCATTACCCTTTGGATTTTCTCGATTCTTAAGAAAATATAAGAGAGACATCTACTGGTGAGAACAGGATGTTATCAGTTGAATTTTCAGTTCCAGGAAAATAATACAATGATATTTCCATTGCCCTAGAATTTTATACTGTGTACTTCAAAGATCAGCATGTTACCATAGTTATGTAGATGCATTTATGGAAATGTGTGAGCACCATATGGTCAATTGTCAGGAGATAACTAAGTCTGATTCAGAAGCTGAATATAGAAATCACTTAGGTAAATCCAACAAGTGTTGCTTCTCTGAATGATCCAGAAGAAAGGCCAGCCTGGATACACAGCTGACAAATGAACAGTTTTCAGACCATAACAAGGTGCGACTGTAGGTCCTGCCCACTCAGCTAATTGTAGTGTCTGTGGATGAATAATTCCAAGAACTTGAAAGTCACATAAACCTGGATGCTCAGTTGTTCCCACTTCAAATAATATCCATTGGGGCTTAGGATTTCAACATACACGTTGGAGGGACACAAACATTCAGCCCATAGTATTCAGAAATCACTCTCATTGTTTGCTCTCATGCTGACAAGCCTGGTTTACATAATATTGTATTTAAATCTTTAGAACTAGAGCAAAGGCCATTTAGATATCTAAAAGTATGCTAATAGAACATATTTTCTGGAATTTTAAGTTGGAAATTTTATAAATACTGAAGTAGAAAATAATTTTAGCATGGTAAAGCATGTGATTTATTTAATTTCATTGGCCTTACACAAAGTATTTTCATTAATTTTAAATTGAAATTTTTATTAAGATAATTGTATAGTTAGTTACATGCAATTATAGGAAATAATACAGATAATCTCTTCTTACTTTGCCTGGCTTTCTAAATGGTAACATTTTACATAACTATATATAACTCAAGAAACAAGATTTTGACATTTATATAATCAACCACTGTTATTCAGATTTCCCCATTGTATGTGTACTCACAGGTGAGAATTAAGTGCTGCACAATTTTATCATCTTTGTAGGTCCATGTATACATCATTTGTATTAATGTTTGACACCAAATGAAGCCATCATAGAGGACACATATTAATTTAATATTTTCAAAACAGTTATTAAATATCAACTATTCATTTTTCTTGCCAAAAAACAAGTCCTGTATGTGCCCCATTATTTGAGATCTTACCTCATTCATAGAAGCAAAGTAGAAAGAGGATGGTCAGGGGATGGGCAGGAGAACATAACGGGATAAAGTCTCAGTTATGCAAGATGGGTTCTAGAGATCTGCTGTCCAACATGCACTTGTAGTTAACAATACTGTGTTTTTTAATCCTCACCCAAGGATGCATTTATCGATTTTAGAGAGAGAGGAATGGAGAGAGAGAAAGATATCGATGTGAGAGAGAAATGTCAATCAGTTGTCTTCTGTTTGAGCCCCTATCAGGTATGTGCCATGACTGGGAATCAAACCCACAATATTTTGGTGTACAGGACGATGCTCCAATCATTACCCAGTTTGGGCAAAGATATTATACCTTGTCATTAAAACATTTGTTAAGAAAATAGATCTCATGTTAAGTGTTATTACCACACAAAAAGGGGAGGCACGAGGAAACTTTTGGAGATAAGGAATACATTTATTACCTTGATTGTGATGATGGTTTCATGGGGATATGCATATGTCCAAACTCATATCTAGTATTTATTAGCATCTATCCTAATATATATGCTTTTTAAAAATATATACATCAATACATCTGTTAATAAAAATATAGTGATGAAGATTTGTTAATATTAGGGAAGATACATAGCATCTATAATAATAAAAGGGTAATATGCTAATTAGACCAGACATCCTTCTGGACGACCTTCCAGACTACCTTCCAGACAAAGCAAGGGCTGCAAGGGAAGCCCAGGTCCCAAGGTGCCAGAGAGAAGCCGGTGCTGGCAACTGGAGGAAGGAAGGCCTACTCTTGCACGAATTTTGTGCATCAAGCATCTAGTAAATGAATAAGAATGCCAAAAGCACTCAACAACTTTGAATAAAAGAGTGAATTTTAAAACATTAAATTTAAGTCACAAAACTAGCATTTAGATTTGGGGTATAAAGCATCTGAGGTGCTTGCTATTCATCACTTTGAATATTTCTTGCCACTCCCTTCTGGCCTGCAAAGTTTCTATTGAGAAAAGAACCTACAACCAAGATTACTTTACCCAGCAAAGCTATCATTCAGAACTGAAGGTCAGATAAAGAGACTCACAAATAAGAAAAAGCTAAAGGAGTTCATCACCATAAACCAGTATTATATGAAATGCTGAAAGGTATCCTTTAAGAAGAGGAAGAAGAAGAAAAAGGTAAAGATAAAAATTATGAACAACAAATACATATCTATCAACAAGTAAATCTAAAAATCAAGTGAATAAATAATCTGATGAACAGAATAAACTGGCGAATATAATAGAATCAGGAGCATAGAAAGAAGTGGACACTGGGGGCGGGGAAGGGGTGTGGGGAGTGTGGGAAGAAACTGGACAAAAATTGTACACCTATGGATGAGGGCAGTGGGGGGGGTAAGGGCAGAGGGTGAGGTGGGAAACGGGTGGAGGGGAGCTATGGGGGGAAAAAGAGGAACAACTATAATAATCTGAACAATAAAGATTTAATTAAAAACAAACAAATATCCGAGGTGTGAGATAAGTAAGGAAGAGCTTGGAATGCAAAGCAGTGTATGTGGCAAGTCACCTCTGTTTGCAGCCTCAATATGCAACGGCTACAGGACCTTCTAATACAGTCTTAGATGGAATATAAGAACAGAATCTAAAAAGAGAATAAAACTCTATTCTAGTCACATAGCATCTGGGGTAGTGCAACCCCTACTGGAGGGCAGCTAGGTGAGCTGCAGGAGTTCAGGAGGGCAGGGATCAGGGTGAGACTAAATCCCAGGTCATGTAGAGAATATTGGCAGTCTAATGGCCTTCCGCTGGAAGGGCTCCCACATGGATTCATGTTCTGCTTGTTTTTTATATAAATGTGAATAGAAATTGTGGAGCATGTAGGTTGAATCATTCAAGTTTTAAATAAAAAAGTATTTTCTGAAAAAGTTACTTAAAGGAAAGGTGATTTTTTCCCCTTGGAAGATACCAATTTTCAACTAATGTTTATTAAATGTCTACTATTACACAGGTTGTCTCATCCATCCCAGGATCATATTATTTCCCTGCATCCAATGCAGGATGTCCTTCTGAACAGTTTTGAGACAGACTTTAACCGATAATGAATAAGAGAGCAAACGTTTATTGGACCTGTTCTCTGTGGTGCTTTCTGAACACTCTCCATGCAGTCACTCAATCCCCACAACACCCCAATATCAGTGTGTGTTTCTGCTGCATGCTGTTTCTCCTTTCCTGACACCCTCAGTCTCTCTTTACTCACTTTGCAAAGAAAGGTTTACCTCTGGGAATCCGGAATAGAATGGTTCTCACACTCATCCCTGGGAAAATTCCTAGCGACTTCTGGGGACCTCCAAGTATGTCGATGAATACCGCCACTTCTCTTACATCTTGTCAAGGAGCCGAGGCACGAGCAATCCCTTCACATGCTTTCTAAGCTCTATTTTGATCATATTCTTCTAATTTGGACCTCTTATTAAGCAGAGAAATTTCTTTCAAGGCTTGACACTCATTTTTAAATATATATATATATATATATATATATATATATATATATATATATATATATTTATTTATTGATTCCAGAGAGGAAGGGAGAGGGAAAAAGAGATAGAAACACCAATAATGAGAGAGAATAATTGTTTGACTGCCTCTTGCATGTCCCAAACTGAGGATCGAGTTCACAACCCGGGCAAGTGCCCTGACTGGGAATTGAACCGTGACCTCCTGGTTCATAGGCCGATGCTCCGTCACTGAGTCACACCTGCCGGCCATTGACACTCATTTTTGAAATCCGCTTACCTAAGGTTGTCGTCTGGCTGCCTCCTTGCCCCTGTGTGAATGAGTTGTACACACCTGAACCACACTGGTGTAGCTCCACATACTACATCTCTTGTAGGCTTTCCTTCACCTGCGTGTCGTGCGTGCTTCTGAGCCCCAAGGTGACAGCCATGACATGCCCCAGACTGTCAGTCACCACACTTCACTGGATGGCAGAGGGGAATGAGGCCACATGGGGCCTCGGGTCAGGTTCCAGCTGGCCCCGCCCTCATGCCCTTCTTAAGGCGGCATGTGTGGGTTTCCTTGCCCTTTCTCTCTGTGAGTGCTTGCGGGGATGTGTGCAATCTTCTGCTTGGCCGGGCAGAAACCAGCAAAGCAGGAACACTTGTCTTACATGTCAGCCTCTTCAGCTCAAAATCTCCAGATGACCACTGACATGCTTCTGCTTTCATTTCAGGGTTTGCTCAAGGTAAAAATGATTTCTCCAACCAGAGGCATCTGTCAGATGTATTGGAGAGTCAGACTTTTGAGGGAAAATGATCATTTGTATTAGTACAAATATAGATTAGTTAGTAAAATTTAAAGTAGGGTGTCATTATAGAAACAAACAAACAACAATCTCGATTCTCTCTCCCAAATGATTTCCCAGTGTTAGGATAAAACCCAGGGACTTCCTGAAACCCTTGCAACCGTGACAGGTGGTAATATGTCCAACATGCCACCAGAGGGGGCAAGTGAACTTCACATGAACTATTATTTCTAAGCAGAAATTTTCCTATAAACACAGAGGTTCTGAAATTTTACTTTGATGCTGTATCTTATCCGATGAGCTAAAATTACAAAAGTGTGTACAGATTTCTTAATGTAATTCAATACTTAAAAAAGTATTTTGTGCTAATGCTTGTCCCTTCCCTCCCCCTGCCTCCAGAAACAATGGAGTGAGGTAGGAATGAAAGTTAAAGGATTCACTGCCCAGACACTTGTATGTACAAATAAGTGCTTTTGCCTTCCACACTCCAATCATAGCCCTATACAGATATTGATCACGAATAATACAAATGCAATTTTAATTGCAAAATAGATCTGGACATCCTGTTTCTAAATCAGATTAAAAATTCATGGTTAGCTTCTAGTTTGTTAATGCAGTAACTTTTGGCTACTAATAAATTCTTTTTGCAATTGACTTGCCTATTTGAGTGCAGGCATTTGAAAGTAGAACGGAGAAGAAATTACAAACCACTTGTTTTATGTGCCTGTTTAAGCAGCCTTATGGTTACTCCTGGGCAGGTGGGGCATTCAGGAATGTGTGTGCATGCAGATGTGAAGGGGAACCCTGCTATCCTACCTCTGGGACCTCAGTTTCCTTATATATCAAGCAAGGGCCTGTGAGCATGGATTTACTTTATGCTTCTTGGAAGAGATTAGGCAATAATTATTTCAGAATTGAATTGGAGTTCATGAAGATGTTTTTTGAGTGAATTATCCTCGAACTCAGATTGCTTCTTTTATTTTATTTTCTGTTTCTTAGGCATACTGATGTCTGCTTCTGGCTCGCTAGGGCTGCTTCTGGCTCGCTGAGCACCCTCTGGATTATAGAGTTTAGAATTTCTGCTTCCGGTAGTGAATGTGTGTACTTACCAAGAGATAGTTTTGTTTATTCAAAATGCTATCTGTAGTGGCTGAGCTTATTGTTTTAATTACATGATGCAATTAAATGTCATCTAGAGAGACAAACTGGAGGCAAATCTAGAGGGTTTTTTTCTATAAAATTATGTTGAAATGTTTTTAAAAACTTTGTAAGAATAAGTAAAATAAAAGCACTGTTTATGTATGAGTAGAAATTGAAAAGATGGGGAAAATGTAAAAACTCATTCTGAATCTGAAGTCAGATTCTTCACAATCCTGCAGATTCCCACTCCACATCGAAGAAAATGAACCAAAAAATGGTAAAAGAAGCCATGCAGCTATAATTTACTATAGATAGACTAGATTTAACTTTAAAAGTGGGCTTAAAGTCAAAGATCCTGGCCTGTATCAATAGACTTCAAGTGAATATTCACGTTTGTTTCACGTTCCACTATGATTTTTTAATATATATAAGTATCACATTTTTGATTGCCCAATTTAAGCTGCTTTTTTGATAAATTGATCAACTACCAGACTTTATGCACTAGAAGCATTGAAAAAATAGTTAATGTTTCTTCCTTTAATTCCCTGAGATGTCAGTGACAATAATGAAAGCAGACAGATGAAGCAAGTCTAACATGAAACATGTACCTGATAAGGACAACTGAGTAACTAGGTATTGACTCATGTGAAAAAAAAATCTACCAACTATTCTATTGGAAAAGACAGTCATCAAGAAGGTCTAAAATAAAAACAAGGACTTTCTAGTGGATAAGTTATCCCAGGATCTCAACTGACCATCACCTTATCCAAAAGTGACATTGTTGAATAATTAATTCTGTTAGGAGCTGTTTTCTCAAATAGGACAAAATATCATCCTGAACTGAAAACTGCTTATTCTTATGGAAACCCACATAAAATTGTGCCACACCTTGATGCTGCCCCCTCTTCTCCAGCCAGTCTAAGCCCCATCCTGCCATAATTAATGTTGCCCAGCCCCCTAATCTTTTCACTCCTAAGTCACATCAGCCTGGGTCATATTTATTTTGTCTGTTTGGGACAGTTCATTACTCACAAATTCACTCTTCCTATCTCCAAATTGTTAGGTGGTTTCCCATGACAAAGATTTTCTTGGCTGTGTGAGTTTTGTGGTGTAATTTCAGGATAAAGCATATTTCCAAAGGAACTCTTCTTCTTTCAGAATAACTTGGAAATGGGGGAGGGCTCTATATTTTCATTGTTTATCGAGCCAATTAAAACTTCAGGATAAAAACAAACGAACATCTTACTCTGTCAGTTAGGGCTCCCACAGTGCCGCAGAACTGTGAAAATGCGCTCTCTAGTGGGAAAGTGGCTGTGGACCTCTGTGCTCCTCAGGCCTGTGGCCAAGTGGCAGGACATGGAGGTCCTGCACTGATTCTAGATTTGTTGCTTATGATTGTGAGGAAAAGCACTGTCACCCTTTACTCCTTCAAGTTCTTAATCTTACTCTAAGGAGGAGACCTGAATCCATGGTGTAAGCCAGGTGCATTCTTCTGGGGTTTTACGTAGAGAGAGAAAAAGAAGAGATGAGGGGTCTGCCTGCCCAGTGTGGCTCATCCTATACACCAGGAGGTCACTGGTTTGATTCCTGGTTAGGGCATGTGCCCAGGCTGCAGGCTTGATCCCCAGTAAGGGGCATGCAGGAGGCAGCCCATGAATGTTTCTCTCTCATGGATGTTTCTCTCTCTCTCTCTTCCTCTCCCTTCCTCTCTGTGAAATCTGAAATCAATAGAACGCTTTTTTTTTTTTTAAGATGAAGGGTCCAAAATAGATGAACTCCCTTCCATACATTGTGACATTTCATTGGTGACAGGCATGTACGTTGAGCAGCATGCCTGCTTTGACCAGGTGTTTCTAGAAACTTCGTTTAAAACCTCTCTGCTCCTGAACATGCCAGGCAGTGTGGCATATCATTAGGGGAAGGAACAGAGGACCCTGACTCTTAGTGTTACTGCTGAAGTGCAGTGGCTGACTTAAAGAGGAACTTAGTGGGTGCCGATTATGTAGAAATAACAAATATTCCACCATTGTCCTTTTATTATAACACCATCTAAGTAACTGACAAAAGTAAATGTTTATTCAACTAGGATTTAACCCAAACCTCAGAAAGTGAGCTTAAGCAATTTGGTTATTTATACTAAGTAATATCAATATCTTAATTCCATGAGATAAAGAAATAACACTATGGGCAGAGACTTCCTATCTATGTGTGTATCTGTAGTATCAATCTCTTATTATGCAATGATAACTTGACATCTAGATAATATATACACTAATATGTTTATCCCTACAAAAGTTTTCTGGATACAGATATAATTGTCCAAAAATTATAGGAAAAAACAATAACCAAAAAAAAAAATTCCATGACCACCTATATCTGAAATGATAGTGTGGAGGACAAACATCCCATAATTTCTGATTTCAGCTAGCCCTGTGCTCAACAATATCCATGTCCTTCTGTTTCCTGTGCAGCCCACAGAATGAACACCCGCTTCCATACTTTGGAATTTGCTTTGCATGCCTGCAGCATGCTATGAGTGTTGATGAATTTGCCAACATCAAGCTTACATTGCCTTGGGGAACGTTGGACTAATTATGCAAAAATGTGTATGCAGCCATCAGTGCCAGTAGGGCTCTGACATTCACATAATATCTCATACTTCAGAGCTGGCTGCAGGAACACAAGAGAGCAATGAAGAAAGGATGTCAGCATGGGCTGATTTTGGTGTGGCCCATCTCCCCTTCATCCCTCATCTCTTTCGTGCATCCCCAAGAATTCTGATGCTCAATTATTCCAGGAACTGAGGCCCAGGAGTGGAAAACGTTGTTTCTCTAAAGTAAACAGACACTTGAACAGCCAAATCAATTTCAAAGTAATGACTATTCCTCAGGGTATCCATTTAAAGTTTATCTAGTGTTTTTGTTTTGTTTTGTTTGTTTGTGGTTTTTTTAAATACAGTCCTTGAACTCTTGGTGGGTCATGCTAACTGAAGTTCAGAGTCAAAAGAATGTTGTTTTCTCTGAGTAACTGCTATCATCTCTCTGGAAAGATGAGCCACAGTAACTGGAAAAGTGGATTCTGTTCAACCAGTTTTCACAGTTAATTTAAGCAGTGAGTGGGGAACTTACTTATGTGTCACACCACTAAGTGAAGATGACGAGGACAGAGGTGGGAGAGACTCAATTAAACATTTACGTTTATATTTAGTTCTCAGTGGAATGAGCTTTCTTTTATTTGGTTGAGATTTCTTATGAATTTTAAAAGAAATCAGTGTTACGTATGATGACATGATTAGGGGCTCTGTGTTCACCAAACTCCATTCTGGTCTCTGAGGAACTCAGAAATAGACAACACTACAGGCAGGCCAAAGGTCATGACAGACATGAGAAAGCACACAAGCAGAAGTGACAACTTTCGAAAACACCCATGCTGCAGACAGAATAAAGCCGTTGGCCCCAGAGCAAAGTATATCCCCTAAATTTGGGAAGAGAAACAGTCAGAGGGAAAGAAAGGTTTTTCTGTTGGAGAATTCCTGAGAATGGGGTTTGTTCTCAAACTACTGTTGACCAAGTTCCTCAGAGGGAGATAAAGATCCTGTATAGGTTTGAGGAATCTGGGAACACGGGACACATTTGTTCTTCCTCGGGAATATCTGGGAAGAAAGGGAAACCCAAGTTCATAAACTACCCCTGCTTGATCTCAGCAGACTAAACACAGCTTCACAGATGTTCTCCTGTCTTCCTGTGGTATGTGAGCCAAGATGCTTCCCTATGACCTGGAACATGGTGAAAGAGACAAGAGGTCTGGCACATAGATTCTCAGAGGATGATTGAGTAGAGACCAGAGGGGATTTAGGGCCAGGAGGTCTTCAATGAGGTTGCACACAGAGGTTGACAATGAAGAACAGTTCCCTCCCAGAAAGTCACACCCAACCCACAGTTCCTGGGCGAAGCACAGAACCTCAGAACCTGTGGAATGGAGAGCATCTCCAAAGGTCCATGATTAAGTTTCTGATGACCCAGCAAATGAATTTATTAAAAAAAAACCCACACAACTAAATGTATAATATATACAACAAACGCTATGTGTTTATCCACATGAGTTTGTGATTTGAGATCTATATTCATGATACACATTATAAAGAGAACATAGGAAATGAATGAGTGTACCAAGAAAACCTAGTTTTGATTAGGGGATAATCTCTGAATAATCAGTTCAAGTAGAAAAGCAAAGGTTGAAGATAGTCAATCAGGAAGAGTAGGAGAAGAGTCATCTATGAGGACTACATGGCTCAGAGTCCTGGGAGGAGGGAGCAGAGTGAAGTCATTCAGGTTCAAGTGTAAGACTGAGAAACTTACCTGAGGGTGGAGAGGTGAGTAGAGGCCAGGTCAGACCAAGGGTCCTGGGGGCTAAGGTAGGGAGTCAGGTTTATCCCAAGTGAATGGTAAAAAGGAGTTGAACAGTGGACTAACATACTCATATTTATGTGGTAAGACTTCTCAACTGCTGCATGACAAGTAGATTGGAATTCATATATAAGAATTAAATCAGGGAAAACTGTCAGCAGCCTGGTCAAATAGTGGCCATTGATAATGTCTCACTGGGGCAGAGGATCATTCAGGAAGAGTATTAGAAATTCTCTTAATATTTATTTTTAAATCTGTATTTTGTACATAATTTGTAAAAAAAATATGTATTTGTAGTATGCATATTTAATTCATAATTTATAGATGCATACTTTGAGAGTGTTTGCTTGACTCTCTTTTTGATAGGGGTGTGGACGTGATGGAAACATGTGAAGGCTGCTAGAATGGACTGTTGCCATGATAGTGTACAGTCCGTTAGGATAGGGCAGGGTCTCTCTAAGAGTCATAAATTGCTGGAGCTGGACCCTGGCTGCTTTGCTAATGAATCTTGTTTTCCTTCTCCATCTTTCTAATTCCTCTCTTTGTTCCTCTGGACAAGTCCAGAAGATGCTATCAGTCACACTCTCTCCTGCCATCTCCCCCAGGCCGATGTGCACTGTCCCTGAGTTTTGGACCCTGTTTATGTTTGTGATCATAGGCTCCAGATAATGTGTTAATGTTTCTCTCAATGACAGACCCAGGAGCCAAGATCTTGAGCGGTCAGATGGGTGATAGTTCTGTGAAGACCTGAAGAGAGGGGCCTGCAGCACAGACAGCCCAGCATAGGCCTCCATTCTCTCCTTAACACCATCAGGTTCTAAGTGGGGCAGCTGTGAAGCCAGCTAAGGGACTACCTTCCCTTTTCTTTTGCAAATAGATTGGAAGGGGTGATTAAGTTTGAGCTACTTTAATGCATGACATCAGGAAAGATGAGCTTAACAAATGCTAAATTGCCCTCTTCAGAGTGGCTCCGTTGATTGGGTGTGGTCCCATGAACCCAAACCATTGCTGGTTTGATTCAGGGCACATGCCTGGGTTGGGTTTGATCTCTGGTGGTGGTAGGGGGCTAAGTGGGGGTAGGGCATACAGGAGGCAGCTGATCAATGTTTTGCTCTCACACTGATGTTTCTCTCTCTCCCTCTCCCTTCCTCTCTCTCTAAAAAGAAATTGTAAAATCTTAAAAAAAAATCATCTAGGATTGATGGCTCCTTTTGCCCACTTTCTTTCTCATCCCTATAGCTTGTAATAGAGCTATATGACTGGAAATCCATCAGTCATCTTGTGCCATTAGTTGATCTGAAGGATGGAAATATAAGCTGGGATTATTGACTAGAATAACCACAGCCTTGTCCTGAAAGAGACTTGGGACCCTCCATGCTAGCCATAGATGTCTGACCTCTAGATTTATCTTACATGAGCGGTAACAATTTCTCTTGTAATTAGCCACTTTATTGCATTTCATTTTTATTTTTATTTTTTGTAAAATGCAACAAAACCTAAACCTAGTTGGTGCTGGCCATCTCCCCAATTTTCTGCATGCTTTGTTTGCAAGATGCATCATATAACTGCTCTCAAATATGTCTTCATAGATCCAGCCCATTCAATTTCTTGGCATTGTCCCTAATTTCTGGAAGGGCACTTGCACAGTTTCCCAAATTTGCCACATCTTTCCCAGAGACAGGCAGCTCCACAAAAACAAGCAAAGAGGGAGAGCTCAATTCCTACACTGCTAGGGATAGTCTCTGGGAGCGAGCTCTGGGCGGAGATGAGGAGAGAGAGAGAGAGAGAGAGAGAGAGAGAGAGAGAGAGAGAGAGAGAGAGAGAGAGAGAATAATAATTCAGTAACTTATTTTACCAACTGAACGAATGCTTAGTGTGTGTGTGTGTGTGTGTGTGTGTGTGTACATGCATGTGTGCTAAAAAATTCATATCTAGATACAGAAAAAGCTAGCAATTAAGAAATTAAAAAGCAGGGCAAACAAACAAAGAAAATACATAGCAATGCAGGTTATGTTAGTTTTTGGCTTTGGCTTTGGTTTTTCATTTGGTTTGGTGCAAGTGTCCGTTTTAGGAGCTGCTCCTTCCTCATCAAGGTTTTAAACTCATGGGGTAGAGTAGACTGTCAGCAGTTTGCTCTACTGTGATACAGCTCTGAGTACAGGGAAAATGAAAACTATGTTGTTGTCCCCAAGAGTCAATGGCAGAACCTGAAGAAAGAAACTGGTATTTCTAACGACCATATTAGGGATCTTTGTGTTAAACTTTTGAAAGCATTTATTTTTATTCCATCATTATGATGTCTTTTGGTGATGTGGATCCAGCCTGTGAATGAGAGAATATAAAGGAAATTATCTTGATCCTAAGAAAGTCCGTGTTTAGAGTAAACACAGCACAATCTTGTGAGGTTGCTCTGTTAATAAGCATGGAGGAAGGCTGGTTTTCACACTTGCAAAGTGTTAAAGCGAAAGTGGGCTTTCTACATTTTTGGAAATGTATCTCTTTAAAATACTGCTGGATTTAGACAGAAAATGAAAACAGCTGAATGTCCGTCAACTGGTGAATGGATAGACAAAATGTGGTGTATCCATACAGTGATACATTATTCACAATAAAAAGGATGAAGTACTGATTCACACTCTGACATGGATCAACTGTGAAAACATGATAAGTGATGGAAGTGACAGGAAACCATATGTATTGTAGGATCTAATTTATCTGAAGTGTCCAGGACAGGCTGGAAATAGAAAACAGATACAGGTCACATACAGCTGAGCATTAGGAGAGCTGGGAGTGACGCCTGACTCTTTGTGGGAGGATCGTAGTGATGGCTGTACTACTATCCTATGAATAGACTGAAAACATGGCATAACACATTTTATGGTGTGTGAATTGTTTTTCAATAGAGATATTAAAAACTTCATAGATAAACAATAATAAGGTGATTATTAGAGGGAAAGAGTGGTAGGAGGGGTAGAAGAGGGTAAAGGGGAGATAAATGGTGATGAAAGGAGACTTAACTTGGGGTGGTGAACATACTATAGAACATACAGATGATGTATTATAGAATTGTACACCTGAAATCTATATCATTTTATTAACCAATGTCACTCCAATAAAATTAATTAAAAAATAGAGAAAACATATAAAAGAATTACACTGAGTGGCCAGATTATTAGGACCACCCCATCAATACTTCATTGGGCCACCTTTTGCCTTCAATACTGTGGCAGTTCTTCTTGGCATTGACTCCATGAAATGTTGAAAGTTGATATGAGAAATCTGACAACATCCCTGATGAAAAGCACTGTCCAGTTCTGTGAAATTTGATGGTTGTGGAACCAGCTGCCTGATGGCTCTTTTAACTTCGTCCCACAAATGCTCAATTGGATTGTGAGAGGGATGTTTGATTGCCAGTGGTCTCAGATTGGAGAGGGTGCAAGCATAAATTTCACGCACCGGGTCTCTAGTATATATAAAAGCCTAAGCGACCATTCGACCATTTGACCATTCAACTGGTAGCTATAATTCACACTGACCACAAGAGGGCAGATACTCAATGCACAGGCATGGAAACATGGAACAGACTGATGAATCTCAGAGGGAAGAGGGGGAGGGGGAAGGCTGGAAGAAATTAACCAAAGATCTTATATGCATCTAAAGGCCCAATGCATGGATTCATGCACCAGTAGGGTCCCTTGGTCTGGCCTGTGAGGATTGAGCCAAAACCAGCAGTCTGTTATCCCCCAAGGGGTCCTGGATTGTGAGAGGGCACAGGTCAGGCCGAGAGACCCCACTTGTGTATGAATCTGCACACTGGGCCTCTAGTTTTTAAATAATGCAAGACCAATATCTTTAAATCAAAGTCATTTTTCTTCCTGTATTAGTAATGAATTGCCTCTTATTTATTGTTGGGAGCTCTATCAGCTATACTAATAAAAGAGTAATATGCCAATTGGTCAGGACACCCTCATGCAACAACCGAACAGCAGGCTGTGTGGGGTGACCAGGCTGGCAGGGTTGCAGTGAGGGGCAACCAGGCCAGGTTGGGGGGGGGCGCAGTTAGAGGTGATCAGGTTGGCAGGGGGGAAAGTAGGGAAATCGGGAAGGCAGGCAGATGAGCAGTTAGGAGCCAGCAGTCCCAGCTTGTGAGAGGGATGTCTGACTGCTGGTTTAGGCCCATATTGGGGTCCCATATTGGAGAGGGTGCAGGCTGGGCTGAGGAGAACCCCTGCCATGCACTGTGCCTCTAGTATAAAGAAATATTGTTGAGCAAATTTAACCAACTAAAAAATAATGCAATCTGCCTAAATCTGTGTTTACAAGATGACACAGCAGATCTTCTCCTGTGGAATAACAAGTGCATCCCATATAATAAAAGCCTGTCCTATATAATAAAAGCCCAGGTACCATAATGGCATAACAACTGGAATGACCTCTTGACCAGTCAGTATGAGGTGCATTGATCACCTCTCAGTCCCTCCCCCACAGCCTGCAGGCTCCAATCGCCAGATGGCAAATGGGAAACCAATGTAGCCGGGGGCCGGCAAGGGGAACCAGTTGCCTGGTAATGGTGGGGCTGTACTGGGGACTGGCGAGTGGGTGGAAGATGGCCCTGATCACAGGCTAGGCCTAGGGACCCTCCCCATGCACGATTTCATGTGCTGGGCCTCTAGCTTAAAGTAGCACATTGATGCTTAATTTAATAAGAGTGTATTTTAGGGGATAAGGACCCAAGCCCAAGTTAACCTCAATGTACACAGTGTAGCACAAAAGGAAATATGCTTCTGTAAGTTACATATGAATTACTCAGTGCTCAGACACTAGTCTTATTTTGCATTAAATTGCATAGACAGAGGCTACACAATCCTGGCAGAAATTAACCATTTGCCAAGTCTGACCCTGTATTTTCTCTCAACCCTGAATGAGGGTCAAGGGATGACCTCTATTATATAAAATTGGTTCTATCAATTTTTGCACAAATGGCAGAGACCAACTTTAACAGACACCAACCAAGGACCATGACCCATATTGTATGACTCTCTTGTGGACACTGTGGAGAATAAACAGAAGCCAAACCCCTGCCCTCAAAGTTCTTCACTTCTCAATGGAGGGAGCTTATTGACCAAGAAGAAGTTAATACAACTATTATCAAGATGATCCCTTAGATAATACCCACGTGGGTCTGTGAGGCAGCATGGTGTTGATTATGGGTCTGAAAATACACAAAAAAACATTAAGCTCAAATTACCTACTAATACAATCACACCATCAGCTAGGCACAGGTATTGACTGTCCAATTAACCATTTCCTATTATATCTGTAGTTTAAAATCTCTATGGCTTTTATCTAGGCCCCTGGCAACTGAGAAATCATGTTAGAGAACCATTTCCACCAATTGTCTTCTTCTCTCCAGTTTTGGATAGACTCACTGTCATTATACTCATTGCCATAGGTTTGGTTGTAGAAAGAATAATTGACAGGGGGTGCAGCAGTGGAGGTGACAATCTACTCAAACCTCTATGACTGCACTAACTTTTCAGACTGGAAACCCAGATTCTAACTATTTGTCTTCGGGTCCTGTGTGTTTGGGGACTTTGCCTCTGCCCACTGTCCTGTTTCCATACATCATTTTGTGGGTGGGGCTCCCCATCTCATCTAGCTAACGTTCTTTAGATAATTATGTCTCTCTCCATCAGACCTTACAGATGCTTCACGTTTCCATTTCTCATCCCATTCCTTTCATCATGCCAGACTTTGGTCTGGTATATCTACATTGGTACCAAATAATACAGAGAATTACCTTCCCCATAAAAAGCCTCCCTGATGTTTCTTGCAACCTTTAGGATACATGTTAAGTGAATTGGGTGAGTTCTGAGACTGCTTACCATAAATTCTGTCAGGTCAAGGTCACCCTGCAGCCTGAGTGGGCACCATGGGACTGTAAGAAATAATTTGCAAAAGTAGCTGTGATTTATGAATCATGGTGGCACAGCCAAGAGAGTGGCCCAAGATTCTGGGTAAGTGCGTGTGGTTTGGGTTGGTGAGGCCCCTAAGCCTAAGAAAGTGACCCATAAGCCCCTCTGGATGAGGTGCTCAATTTTTCACTTTGCTTCAGATGTTCCAGGACAAGCTCAGAAGAACTAGGCTGCTCTTGAAGCAGCATGCCTCTTGAGTGTGTTCTACCCTTGGAATTTCTGCTATCAGAAGTAACCAATACTGATCAAAAGTGGGAGGAAGTTTTAAGTTGGAGTTGTTATTCTTGCCAGTTTTTCAAAACAAAGGTGGCTCAGCCTGCAGAGGCCAGTTCTTTCAAGGCATTACATTTTGGGAGGTATGGTACACACCCAGGGTAACAGGGACGCCTCAAGCCTTCCCTGTAGGACTTGAGTTTGAGAGCAGGCTTTCAGGGTCCCTGACAGGTCAGTTTCCATCTCCTCCTAAGAACAGATAAAGTTCTTCCTTCTTCAAGTTTGGGTTAAGTTAGTAAGTCCTACCTCTTGATACTTTAAATGGCAGCTCAAGGACTTCAGAGAAATGTGTGACCTTATTTCCATGCAGTTGGCTTTCAAGATTGTTGTCTGGCATAGGATCCAGTCTTCAGTGTAGCACAAAGCTGATCTATGACTCTTCTGGTCAATATTGTAGTCTTTCTTCTTAGGATCTTCCAGCTCTTGGCTTAGCCAAGGAGAGAGAGAGTTGCAAGGAAGATGACCTCAAGAGATTTGTCATCCCCAAATAGTAGCCATTAGACAGGAAGCATGAAACATATTCCTGTCCCTGAATATCTTCTGAATTTTTCTAGACTCAAGAAGCAAATACAAACCAAAACACACAGAAAGCTCCTCATATTATTAGTTTCCCAGTGAATGATTCAAACAGTGTTTGCGTATTCAGTGAGTGAAATCATAGGGATTGTAGTTTTAATTAAAGACACTTTCAGGAGGATGGGACTTAAAATGGTGGTGAAGAAATGGGCAGCTGCCTAGGCAGGAGAAGCAGGATGAGCAGAGACATAACTTTGAGAAGCAGTAAGTATATGCAGGCTCCTACGTGGAGTTTGAGAAGGCTTGTGTGGGTGCCCAGGGCCTAGAGGGGCATCACATCAGTGAGGGGTAGTGGTGAGTCAGCAGCTGAGGAATTCTAGCCTCATTCTTGTAATTGGGTGTCATTGGGATCCAGGAAAAGATTTTGAGCAGGGAGATGCCACAGGCTAAACAGTAATTTGGAAATATGATTCTGCCACTGGCACATGAATTAGAGTTGTCAAAATGCTATGAGAATTCAGGAAAGGGACACTACCTTGCAATATATGTAAAGGTCTGAAGGCAGGTTGTAATTGTCCAATTAACATTATTATCATCATCAATATTATCACTTTTATTCTGGCTGAGATAAAGAGGACAGTTGTGTTATTAAAGATAATAACAATGAATCCGGATTTGAAAGAATGAGTAGAATTTACTAAGTAGATACCTAGAGTCTCTCTTAGAAAAATGAAGTAGGAATACAAATAACAGAAATAAGGAAGTGAAATGACTAGTGAGAACTGATTTGGGGGTCAGGTTGGTTAAAGTATAGCTTGAGGGGGCTCAAATTAAAAAATTATTTGGAGATAAATCACCAGACACCTTAAATATTCTGATAAATAACTTATATGATAATGATAAAAGCTTAAACCATGCCATGTGCTGTACCAAACACTATACATTTCCCCAGTGTGGTCCTCACCAGGAACCATGAGATAAGAAATGTTGTTATAACTAAAAAGTGGTCAGTTGAAGATTCAGACCTGGCTCTGCCTCACCAAGCCTGAGTTCTAACTATTCTTTTTATATGACTTTAGGTTTTAGTTAGTCCAAGGGGATTCAAGACTTTAGAGCAGAAATTTAATATGAATAGGACTGTAGTTTAGGAAGATTCTGCTGGCTCTAGTGTGTTGAATAGATTGATTGGAAAGAAATTAGAAGCTATAGCACAATGAAGAGGGTCATTACACTATTCTGTGCAAGTTTTAAGGGCTTGAACCATATGGAAGTGGTGAGATTAGAAACTCGTTAAGGGCAGATACAAGTAGGAGACTGGAAGTCAAAGAGAATGGTGATATTGTAAAGCATAGTAAGATGTTGTAAATATTCAAAACAGGAAATATGGGAGACTAAGAGGAAAGGATGGAGGGGCCAAGGGATTACGGTAAATTTAATTTTAATGTGCCTTAGTTTAAATTGTTATGACAATGTGGAGGAAATATGTCAGATGCTATTTAAATAAATAATAGGGAGATCAAAAGACAGGTGGAAACAAGAAAGTAACTTACAGAGAGCTTTAGAAAATGTCTGGAATCACTTGGGTTAAAATCAAAACATATAACTGTATGTTTATATAGAGTAATAAAATCAAACAACTTGAGTAAGAGGAGCTATTTTCATAAATATTTCACCAAGTCACCCACCTAAGAAGTGATCCTTCCATGTTGTGATAAGAGGATGAAGCAGTTTTCTAAATCTCAGTGAGCAGTCCAATATCTTTTCTTATAAAGCATCTTAACTCCAAATGTAAAACAATTAACATAAAGCTGTGCTGTTGGCAATGGGCACAGGTCTAGCACAGGAAGTGTTGTAATGAGGAACACCTACCAGGTAAGTGGCAGGAAGCCCTGAATTAGGAGGTTTAATTTGTCAGTATCACTGCCATGCTGCACGGCAGAAAGAAAATTCTACAATGCTGATCTAGCTGAAAATCAATGGAAAGTAGAGCCAGTGATGTATCCACCTACTATGGCTTGATAATTCCTTTGAAAACCATTTACCCCCTATCCACTTGGCTCTAACAGCAGCCTCTTGGCCATTACGTTGTCCCCACTGGGGGAAGTAGCTTTGTTGGTCACTCACCTCTCACAAACCTTGTGAACCCACGGGGAAGATTCCTTCCTTCCTTAGTACTTACCTCTGGGAAATGGATAAAAACATGTTTAAGAAATGTCGACACAGCTGAACAGCTTCTGGATTTAGAATGACCACATCAAGAAGCAAATGCCCCTTATGGAAAATCCTTAAAATGTATTACCATTTCCTCTTGTAGCTTTTTCTTGAATCCTAACAGACATCGTAGAGTTCAATCTTTGTAGCAGGTGAAGGTTGTGTACCGCGTGAAGATAATTGTATGGAAAGAGAAAGAAAGAATGGAGCTAAAATGTGTAACCTTGGAAAACACTGGTAGTATAAGAAGATGGAAATGGATTGGGATGCACTGAAGGACACAGAGAGAGTACAATTAGAGGGGGGACAAGGAAACTGTCACTCCCCAGCAGCCAAACAGGAACTAGTTTGTAGGTTAAGTGCTGCAGAAGATAATGTTACATAAGAAAAAATAAAATTCATTGAACTTGGTGGTAAATGGTTAAGAGAATAATACAGAATGGTTTGAGAAGAGGGTCAGGGGCATAAGTCAGACTTTCAAGGTATGTAAAGAGCTGCCTAAGACATAAATAATTGTAATGGCCACCGATTGTTTTTCAAAAGTCTGATGTGTAGAATTAGGTGAAGTATAGCACAGTGGCTTGTGGCTGGAAAATGGGCTTTGTAAGCTTTGGAAGGAGCTATTGGCACATGGATGGGATGTAGATTAATGCACATCTCAGCAAGGCAAGCATGGGGAGCACAGGTTGATTATTTCCCTGGTGGTGGATTCCACGTTGCTTCCCCAAATAGAAACTATACTTTACAATCCAGACTGTTGTAAGATATGTCCTTATTCTGGGGAAATGCTACTTGGAATTGGATTTTTAAAAGTATATAACTCTAAAACACTGTGACAGCTTCATGAACAAATGACACATTTTGAACTCTCCTATCCAGTGTTCCTATTTCCATCCTCTTCCCACTGTCACAATCTTTTATTTTAACAAATTCTTTATTGCTGGGCATGGAGTGATAAATGTCAGTTTCTTAACAGTATTAAATGGAATTCTCTGCATACCTCCCTTGCATTGCAGATGATTGCTTTAGTCATTAACTCGGCTTATTATGAATGTCTTGGATCATTTGAGTGGTAGCTGAGGGTTTTACAAGTAGTGGATCAAGTCAAGTGCCTTTTTCTCAATCTTTGTTTTTCTTGACAGCTCTGCCTCATCTGATAATCTTAATGGCTCTCTCTTCCATGAACACACTCTACCCAGGAATTTCACTTCCCACTAACTCTCTTCCTTGCTTCCCAAAATCTGAAAAGCTCCTGTTTGTTCTTCTAAAAGTGGCTCCTGCCCTAACCGGTTTGGCTCAGTGGCTAGAGCATTGGCCTGCGGACTGAAAGGTCCCAGGTTTGATTCTGGTCAAGGGCACATACCTTGGTTGTGGGCACATCCCCAGTGGGGAGTGTGCAGGAGGCAGTTGATTGATGTTTCTAACTCTCTAGCCCTCTCCCTTCCTCTCTGTAAAAAA
>PVJC01030156.1:0-21293 GCA_004026665.1 Murina feae | reverse complement strand
CAGTCTTGGATATCGATGTCCTTCAATCGGCTCGGAAGTTTGCGGCTGGACATGGGTCATGTTTTTGTACGAGGGAGCAGCTTAGCTGTTTTCCTTTTTGACTTGACCATAGTGTGTCACTCCCTGTGACCTCGCGCTGGCCTTTGCAGATGGACTCCCCTGCGGAGAACTCGGCGTTCCCGGCAAGGACTTCCATGGGCCTGCTCCGCAGAGTCCGACCGTCTCTCTGAGGCTCAGCCCCGACTCCTTTGCCTCCGCGCACAGTTCCCGTGGCGGGCAGGGCGCCCCGAGGGAGCGGAGTGCGGGCAAGTGGCAGCGCTTCCCCTGCAGGTTCCTCGTTAAACCCCGAGCTCTGGCCTCTCTTTCTTCTCCGGTTCAAAAAGGCCAGCCTCAAAGGAGGACATGCACTTGCAGGATTTGAGGTCACAGCCTGGGGCCACCCCACCGCCCCCACCAGCCTGTCTGTCTGGCGTCAGGGCGTGGGATAAAGCTTTTATTTCCTTGTTTGAACTACAGCACAGGTGCAGAGCCCTCTATGAGGGGGGCTGGCGTCAGGGGGCGCTCACGTCCGAGTCTCCTGTTGCGGGGCTTCCTGTTGGGGGTATAGGGGTGAAGGTATGGGCCTGGGGACGCCCAGGGTCAGCTTCCTCATCGCAGTCCCTGGGACTGGCCTGCTCTCAGTCCTTCTAGACAGAGCCCCGTGTCACAGAGTGCATGTTGGGTGAAAGGCTGCAGGTTTTGGTGCTAAGACAGAGTGGGTCTCTAGAGGGGGCGGGCCTGCAGGAGACCCAGTAAACCCTCCCTAGAGAATGCCTCGCCCATTTTCTGGATTCCAGAAAGACCTGCCAGTGAAGGAAGATGAGAGGTGGGTTTTGGGCCCAGAATCCAACCGACAGGTGCTCATGCGCCTTCCAGATCTCTCCTGCCTTCAGCCCAGTTTCGCTCTGCTCTGCATCCCAGAGGGAAAGTCAGAGAATGGGAGGGGGCGGGAGAGACAGAGAGACACAGAGAGAGAGACAGATGGCAGAGAGAGGGAGAGGAGAGAGAAGCACACAGCGAGAAAGACTGACTGGGACGCTTGGCGGCTGAGCTTTTGTCTCCGTGTTTGCCCTCTGTCGATGAGAAGCTGTATGGGCTAGCCGTTTCGTCGCCGAAAGGGTTTATTTGGGGAAAAAGAGGGTTGCAGCCTGTGTGTCAGCGTGGGGGTGTCTACAGGAGGAATCGGAGCTCAGGGCCAGGGCAGAGCGATAGGGCTTCTTAGGAACACGGAGTTCTTCCTGTGGGCCCCTCGGGACGAGGTAGAAGGTGAGAACTCCCATAAGCCCTCGCCCCTCTCACAGGCCCTCCCGAGCGATGATGGATACGTTTGCTTAAATGCCAGCTCATCTTCATGCCTCCACACTCCCTTTAGCCCAGAGTGGGGTTTCTGGCCCCCAGGCCCCTGTGGGGAAGAGGTACAGAGGACCAGGGCATGGCCTGGGATGATGTGGGGGAGCAGAGGGGCGACACCTGCCCCCTCATGTGGGCGCGTGGAGGGGTGCTCAGACCAGGCTCCCCGCGTCTCTGGGGCAGGAGCTGTGCCAGCAACGGGGTGCGGGCGGGGGAAGAGCAGTGGGAATGAGCAAAGCGCCAGAATATGTGTGCCCTTTTGCTGCGTCCAGGGGTTTACAGAGACCCAATTTTGGGGTCACAAAAGGTCGCCCGAGGGCGGTGCTTGCATGACTAGAAAACATGAGCCTGCTCTCCCAGAGACAGACTGCTTGAGCTTCTTGCCTGTCAACGGGCCTCTGCAGTCTGGGCCGCGCCCTGCAGTTTGCTGGTGGAGAGGACGGGTTCCCTGGGGGCCCCGTTCTTGCCGGCCACTCGGCCTGCGTGGTCCCTGGCGAGACATGTGCTTGTCGTCAGCCTTGCGGGCTCTCGTGTGGCCTCGGTCTCGTCCGCAGCTGAGCGTGAGGTGCTGGACGCGCAGACTGTAGTCGCCGCCGTCTGTTCTGGAAGGTGGACTGCGTGTCCCAGCTCCCTTAGCTCCCGATGGCACTGTATTAGGTGCCTTGGCAATTCAGCAAACCCCTGTGGCCAGGGTTGCGACCATCAGCTCGAGGCCCGTCCCCTGTCGGAGATGGTGACCCTCTGCCCATTTACGTTCCTGCGAGCAAAGTCCCTGATATTGGCCCAGAGCAGCATCGAAGTGCACGTGCCTGAGGTCGCCCGGTCTGGCCTCCGCAGCTCCCGGCGGGGTCCTCTCACGGGGATGTGGTTTCCTCCACTGTGGGTCGTATTTAAGAGTCCGTAGATCATGTGCAAGGACGTGGAGATGTTAGACAGTCGCTGAGTGCCTGCGGTCTACACGCCTCCAGTGTTTAGAACTGAAGTTACCCCCATAAAGTCACCAAGCTGTCCTAGGGGTGCCCCACACCCCTGGAGGGTGGAGCGCATCTCTTCCAGGGGTGTTAAATGTAAGGCTGGCCTGGCCGGCGTGGCTCAGTGGTTGAGCATTGACCTGTGAACCAGGAAGTCAGGGTTCCATTCCCAGTCAGGGCACAGGCCCAGGTTGTGGGCTCCATCCCCAGTGTGGGGCGTGCAGGCGGCAGCCGATCCGTGATTTTCTCTCATCATTGATGTTTCTCTCTCCCTCTCCCTCTCCCTTCCTCTCTGAAGTCAATGAAAACATACATATGTAAAATTCATTCCTCCCTTTACTGTACAAGCTCAGCCTGCCCAGGCCCCTTTCTGGGCAGGACAGAGCCCGGGGCTAACACAAGGCTTGGCTCCGTTGGACTGGACCTTTGTGGTCAGGAACCTGAATCCACGGTGCACTGAGGAGCTGTCCTGACGTTTATTATTGTCCGATGGAAACTAAAGCGCTTTTCCTCATGTCCAGTTGCTCAGGAACCTCCCTCACATGTTTGACCATGACGAGACGTGTTTTCTGTGCGCGTCTCTCTGTCTGCCAGAAGCCAGAGCCCAATGCTGCCTTCTCACTCTGGATGTCCTCTCTCTGTGAAGTCTGGCAGATGATTCCATCTCTCTCTTTAGAACCAACTGCACTGCCCACTGGGACCCAGGGGTCCGAGACTCACCCAGGGCCACACTGCCTGCTCCCGGCCCACTGTCCTACCCCAGACTGAACCTCTTCTCGTTTTCGCTGCCCCGACGGACTGATCCCCCCACCCATGTCCAACACGCTGTGGCAGACCCTTGTCTGTTTCCACAGGGAGAGCCAGGGTTTCCCATGTGTTAGACAGGGCGCACACCAACTGAGCAGGTGAGATGTCGGTGAAGCTGCCTTGAGACAGAGGAGGCCCTCGGGCCCCGCTGGGAAGGGGCAGAGCCTTCAGGTCCTGCCTTGGGGGGCTGAGCCCTTGCTGTCTCTACTCTGAGTCTGATTTGGGGTCCCCTGGGCTCCCCACCCCCAGCCAGGTGCATGCCTCTGGGGAGCTGGTGGGTGTGCAGCTCCCTATGGGGCCACACCACAGAGCTAGTGGGCGGGGCCCTGGGTCCGGGCAGAAGGGAGCAGCCCACACTGACTCAACTATTGCCAACCAGGTGCCATCATGGGAAGGTCCTCAAAGAGTCTCTCCCTGGCCTAGAGCTAAGCTCTGCTTCCACCGGCCTCCCTGGCCTCCTGGGGTGAGGGGGACCTCAGTGCAAGGGAAGGTCATGAGTCACCACAGACCCTGGGAGGGGTTCGCTCCGTGTCAGGGTCTCAGGAGCATGAGAGATGGAAGCAAGAGTCTCCGTGGGCTTATGCGACTCAGGTCAGGAACGTGGGGTTCAGATGCTCCGTGTTGCCTTCAAGGCCTCCTCCTTTCCCTTCCCGTGGCAGGCTGTTCCCCGCACGCCCCCAGCAGCCGCTCATCCCGACCCCCACGTGCCCCGCCACATGCCCCGCTCAGGAAGAGAGTTATTCCCAGGGGGGCAGCCATGGATCTCGCAGTGAATCTCCCCAGTGCAGATGAGCCGGGAACCTGTGTCTTAGCCGGGAACCCGCATCTTAGCCGGGAACCCACATCTTACCCGGGACCTGTGTTTTAGCTGGAAATCTGCCTCTTAGCGAGCCTCCCAGCAGAAGGCGTGGAAACGACTGCTCAGGGCATTTAGAGAAAAGACCCAGGACCCACTCCTGGTGCCATGCTGGCTTCTGGCTAAGTGTCAAAGGTCCCCAGAGATGTGCCCCCTCTCTGAACCTGTCTTCCTCGCACCCCGCACCCCTACATACATACTCTCCGCACCATCACCCTGTTAGCAGAGGGGCTGGTTCTGACCCCAGACACCAGCCCACGGCCCCCTCATGCCCCGGCAGCTTCCCCGCCCCGTGTGGCTGCCTGGCCAGAGCGCCCCGGGCCATTCTTCTGGGATGAGTCATGGCAAAGCTGGTCCAAGAACTGCCCAGTGTTCTCTCCCTGTGTTGGCCTCATCTCAAGGCGGGGAGGGGGGTTGATTGCCCCATCACAAGAGGGGGCCAGGGCACAGCCTTCCCGTAACTGGCTCTACCGCAGGGGCCACTCAGGGACACCCCAACTTAGGCCCCAGGGACCCTAGTGCTCAGGGCTGCGTGCGGCCAGCCTGGGAGGGTCCGAGCAATGGATTGGTGGCTTCTTGCTTCTGGTCGAAAACCACTTCGAATTGTTGTAAGGGCTCCTCCCCGATGTTTCTGCTCTGAGAAAAGTTCTGATGCAGCGTCCGAACCCCAAAGGGAGGTGGCACCGAATTGGGTCCCCCACTGGGAGGTGCCACACATGGGACGTGTAGGGGGTGCCCCGAGGAAACCCCCAAACTGCAGACATTCAGCCTCCCTGGTCTGTCCTGAGCTAAGGTCATTTTTGTCCCCACACGTACCCAGCACCGCAATCTCACATGTTCCGGAAGATTGTGCTAATTTGACTCATGGCTTGTCTACGCTGGCTCAGCTAATGCCTTCAGAAACCCACAGATCACGCTTGTGAAGCAGCTAATTCTTTTAGAGATCAAGCAATCCGCCTTGGATTGATTTTAGAGAGAGAGAGGGAGGGAGAAAGTGGATTTGTGTTCCACTTCGGTGAGCCCACGTTGGCTGACTCTTATCTGTGCCCTGACCTGGGATCTAACCCACAACCTTGGCATAGCGGGATGATGCTCTAACCACTGAGCGGCCCGGCCAGCACCTACAAATCATCACTTCTTAACCTTTTATTTTTTGAAGATCAGGACTCTGTGTTCCGTTTCCGCGAGGCAGGCTCCTCTGTTGCTCTGTGTGGAAACGTCACAGCTTTGTGACGCTGCGGCAACGCCTGATGCTGTGCGAAGAGCGGATACCGTGTTCGTCCTTCCTCCCCCCGAGCTGACCGTCTCCGGGAGGAAGCGCAGCTGCGGAACGTGTGGACGAGCCGGTCCTTGCTGCGTGCTCACCGCAGGGCTGCTTCCGCCGGGGCGCGGGGAGCGGTGCACTGAGTGGCGAGTAAACGTTTGGAGCTGTTACTCCCGGCAGGTCACGTTGGAATCGTCGCCGTTGACATTCGTTTTGTTTTTCTTCTTCTCTAAGTGGCTCTCACATGACAGCAGAGATGTTTGGTTCCGTTTCCTCGAGTTGCTGTCATGTTTCCTGGATAAGCGAGTGCAGAGAGCCGAGGCCACCGGCTGGGTGGGCGTCCGCGGGAGCCCGAGGAGATAAGGTCAGGAGGCCTCGCCTGTCTGCCCGCTGCATGGTCTGGGGCAGCCTGGGGCCATGCGGGCAGGACAAGCCGGAGGCGAGGCATCAGAAGCAGGCAGGGAGACCCCTCAGAAGCTGCTGTCCTAATCCAGTAGAGACGGGGCAGGGAGGGGGGGGGGAGAAGAGAGAGAGGTAGAGAGAGATCTGCAAAGCAAAGGGACAGAGACAGGCTCATAGCAGCTGCCGTTCAGGTGCATCTGTGTGCCAGGCACAGAGTCAGCATGACAGGCAGGAATGTGAGCAGAACAGGCCTCCATGGCTGAGGCTCTCACACCCCTCCAGGGAGGCGCACACGGGAGCGCGGAGGGTGTTAGTATCCAGCAGCCCCGAAGCTGGGCGTCTTGGAGGCCTGGAAGACAGGCTGCTGGGGGAGGAAGGAGGAGCTTGGGGACCCCCCTCGGATCTGGGCAGCTTGTTTGGTGCCTCCTGCGTTCCAGGTCATGAGCGTGAGCTGGCCGCACCTTTGAATAAAATATGCGGCTAAAGAAAACCCAGTGAGCGCAGTGGTCAAGCATCAGCCTATGAACCAGGTCACCGCTGACTCCGGGTCAGGTCATGCCCAGGGTTCGGGCTCCATCCCCGGTAGGGGGCATGCAGGGGGCAGCTGATCCACGAGTCTCTCTCATCATTAATGGTTTTATCTCTCTCTCCCCTCTCCCTTCCTCTTTGAAATCCATTTTAAAAAATACGTGTGTTTTTTTTTTAACAGAAAACCCAGCAAGTGACATTTCTGAGCCGGTTATTTTAGTCGTTGACAGCGTCAGAGCACAGGTGACACTGACTCCAGGGAGTCGTGATCGCGCCTCTGACTTGATGTTACTTTGAGGAGAGAATAATAATTCCTACTTCCCTGCCGCATTTCAGCGGACTCACTGTTGTGCTATTGCTCTTACCGTTTAAAGAGCTGCGGCCCTATCCCTCTAAGTGGCTCTGCCGTCGTTTATAGTGTGTGGAGGTAGCACTAAAGGCAGCATCGTCGCTGGCCTGGGAAAACCCACGACGCGCTCTGCAAACACCATGAGAGGGAGTGTTCTCTTCCCAGGTGCAGCCCTCGGAGCGGCTTTCTCACTGCAGGTTCAGACCCTGCACTGGAGGTGCCCTCCGGGCCTGCAGTTAAAGCAGAGCTGGGTTTTCTGTTTGCCAGGCTCGCCTGCCCCCCGGCACCCATGCCGTGTGTCTGTCCAGCGTGTCTCGGGCAGCGTCCGAAGGCCCCGACAACCTCTCTCGTGTGGCAGGAAGCCGTCCTCTGGGCTGCTCCTGTTTTGTTTATCTGGTTGCTTCCTGGCCTGCCCCCTCCTTCGGGGAATCGTGTTTGCGAGCGGCGGGCCTGTTTGTTTGCTCAGAGCGGGGATTCCTGAGCGGGAAGGAGCTAGTGGACCACGTCACACCGATGCGGCACTGCCTTGACTGGCTTTCCGTGCGCGTGTGACCTTTGTTTTGTATTCAGGCGATCTGACCTTCTGACGCTCACCAGAGCCAGTGCCGAGCCATTTCCTTCTCACGTCCTTCACCGTTTTCCTCCGAGCGCCTGCCCGGGGCCGTAGCTCTGGTGTGTGACATCCGCAGGCTTGTCTGACCCTGTCTCCTCCTGACTCCGCCTGCAAGGCCGGCTCAGTAGACAGCACGCGTGCTCTCCTGGGCCCACGTGCACGTGAGTCTGCCCCACCACGGCATCTTATAAAGCACAGCACTTGGTAGGTGACGGCCGCTGGTGATGTCACATCAGAGAAACAATCGCAGCATTTGGTTTCATGAGTCCGTCTTCCGGCCCAACTTTTATAGAGGAACGGGGCCCTGAGGGCTGGGTCAGAGGTCAAGGTCACCACGATCCACTTTCCCACTGGAAAAGGAGAACTGGCGACACAGCCGCGGACAGTGGCACGTCTGTGGACTGCGCAGATGGGTGGGAATGGATGTACGCATCTGATCTGTCTGCGGTTGTCAAGTCCTCGTTAACTGGAGGCCCACGGACCCGATTGCTGTTTCTGATCACTTGGAAATGACCCATGTCCCACTTAACCCGAAAAGCAAACTTAAACCTTGGATTGTATACATTTCAAGTTGCAACATTAGGCCATTGTATTGGGGAGGAGGACGTTTCATATGCATCAAATAGAATTAGGAGGGACTTCCGTAATTAGTTCCTGTCAACTATGATTTCTTGGGTCAATGTCTTCCAGGCTGTGTGCTGCGCAAATGGTAAAGTTATAAATCCTTTCAAATCTTTAATTTACTATATAAATCCTTAATATTAATGCGATGAAGTATTTCAAGTAAGTTACTTGGAACTATGAGTTGTAAGGCAAATAGATTTTATTATTATTATAAAAATTCTTTTTATTATTATTTTCTTCATGCCCGGCAGGCGTGGCTCAGAGGTTGAGCGTTGACCTATGAACCATGAGGTCACTGTTCGATTCCTGGTCAGGGCACGTGCCCAGGTTGTGGGCTCCATCCCTTCCTTGTAGGGGGCAGGCAGGAGGCAGCCTCTCAGTGATCCTCTCTCATCATGGATGTTTCTATCTCGCTCTCCCCCTTCCTCGCTCTCTGAAATACATAGAAGTATGTTAAGAAAAAGACATCAGTGAAGGTACCAGTAGACACTTTATTTATTTAACAGATCCAGGTGCTTGTCAGGTCTGCACCCGGGTCAGGTGCCTGGGACACTCAGGTCTGGCGGTCACGGCCCCTTGTCCTCAGGAGGCTGCTGCCCTAGGAGGTTTCCGAAGGCTCCTGGGGTGCCGGCCAGGCGTGGCGAGGGGCGCAGCCTGCAGCAGGCGTCCGAGGGGTGCGAGGAGCGCAGACATTTCCCACCATTTTGGCCCCAGGGACTCTCTTCTCCATGACATTCCTGAGCCTCTTGGTCTGGAGTCCAGCGTCTTAACCTGGGGTCTCTTGGGAGTTTGTGGCCAGAATCCCGAGCGTCTGTACATGTAACCGGGGGGAAATCGTACACCTGCCTTTTCATAGAACTGGCTTCCTGTATAATTCTGTGTCCCTCAGGCCTTAAAATTGTTTTCAGAACTCACTTTTTAATTTATCCGCAGTAGCATCCGCTCGTGTTCGGCGTACCGTTCACGCGTCTGGACAAAGGCGGGGAACTGTGTGCCCAGCACCATAACCAGGAGGGACAGGCGCTGTCCCCCCCAGAGCAAACTCTTTCACGCTGCGACGTTGCAGTCTGACCCTCCAGGCCCACGCGGAGCCCAGCGGCCGCGGACCTGCTCTCCAGCCCTGGGATTTCGCCTTTTCTGCGATGTCATGTACATGGGGTCACGCAACACAGAGCCTTTGCATCTGGCTTCCGTCACTCAGCGTTCTTGGGGTGACGTGTGTCAGCCGTGCATCCGATTTTGTCGCTGCGCAGTGTTCCATTGTAGGGATTTCCACCGCGTGCGTAGCCTGCCCCAGTTGGGGCCGTTGGGTTATTTCCAGTTTGGGGCACTTACAAGTAAAATGTCTGTAATCTGTGTATGTAGATGTTTATGTGAGTTTAGGTTCTCTTAAATATTAAGTATATTTAACTTTCTAAGAAATTCCCAAACCGTTTTCCATAGTGGATGTGCCCTTTGCTTTCCCGCAGCAGCGTGTGTGTGTGCCAGTTGCTCTGCATCCTTGTCAACACTTAATATCGTCCGTTTTTTCTAACTTTTGCCAATTATATGGGTGTCTAGTAGTATCTCCTTGCGGTTTTAATTTGCATTTCCCTCGTGACTAATGGTGTTGAGCATCTTTTCATGTGCTAATTCGCCAGCTGGCTATCTTCTTTGATAGTGCCTGCTCCAGTCCCTTTGACCATTTAAAAAACTGGGTTGTTGGTTGTGTTATATTTTTATTGCACAGAATTAAAAGCCTGATTTTGAGGCTAAGCTTCCCTGGATGGCCAGCGGGATCCATGTCACCAAAACGGTTAAGAGCCCTCGGGAGACACTGCTATAGAATATCTGCGTTCTTGAGGTGCTTGCCTTTCTTGCGGCACGTCCACCCTGCCCAGAGACTGCCACGCACACTTCCTTGCCAGGGCACGGCTTCCCCAAGAGAGAGAGCCTGCCGCCACCCCATCATTCCTTCTTCCTGTTCCGTGTCCGTGGACCAGGATTTCAGAGCCTCGTCCTGCAGTGTGGGCGGGATTCCGTATGCCTCCCTCCCCTTCTCTTTCTTCTATTTTTATTTAGGAAATTCTTTGGCTGTCTTTGATTCTTTACCCAAGTGGGAGGGCTCCTTCATTGCAGGAAAGCATGTGAGCCAGCCTATTCTAAGCAGGCGAGCCTATTCCACCATTAGAGGTAGGAGCTTTCTTAACGCAGAAGGAAAACAGGCTTGCGTGTCTGACCATCGTCTGGGGTTATCCTCTCTGTGGACCGACATATTCCTTTGTCCTGGTTTCTGACTTCTTGCCACAGTTCTCCATCAGAACTGATTTCCAACAAAAACGCTTTTTATCTATTTGAGATATCTATTTAAAATATTTTTATTGATTTCAGAGAAGAAGGGAGAGAGAGAGAGAAACATCAATAATGAGAATCATCGATTGGCTGCCTCCTGCACGCCCCCCACTGGGGACTGAGCCTGCAGCCTGGGCCTGTGCCCTGAGGGGAATGGAAGGGGACCGCTTGGCTCCTAGATGAATGCTCGGCTGCTGAGCCAGGCCGGCCGGACTGAGATCTACGTTTTAAGTCTCTTATCAACCTTTGTGAATGGGCAGCTGACTTTCGACTTGGTCATAACCGAAGCCATGAGTCAGGTTTCAGTACACTCTTCAGTGGTCACTATTTCTAGGAACGATAATGCTTATTTCTGATCAATAGATTAGTTTTGTTTTGTGCTTCTCCTGTTTAGGAGCATAAGGAAGAATATAAGGTATGGAAATGTCTTGCTATAATATTTTATTTTAACTCAATGAAGGTCGTTACTGGGGACTCTTGTCTTTCCACCAGAAAGGGAAAACAGTGAAAAAAGAAAAGTAAATGTAATATTTGTATTGAAAATGAATTTGCCCCCCAAAGGAGTGCTACAGTGCAGAGCTCTGCCCTGTGTTAATTACGGCTTTCGAGAATGTCCTTAGTGATAACGAGGTGCCCTGGACAGTATGTTTAGCACCCGAGGGCCAAGCATATGCAAATACATGTCAAGTGCTTATGGTTTTGGGGGGTAGGAGATGCTGAGAAAGGGTCTTAGCTTCTAGTTGTGCGTCGTCTCTAAATACCACGTAGGTCTACGCAGGTAAAAAGACAGGGAAACATTGGGAAAGGGGGCTGTGGGGTCCCGTCGGTCTGCGAAGGTCACGTGGGCCCATCACCGAGGCCTCGGTTTCTTAGTGTCCACTCTCCGGCCCGTCCCTGAGGCCACAGAGCAAGAGGGTGGGGAGAGGTGCTTGTGCTCATCTGTACATGTGGGTGCTCAGGGCCCCCTGTTGCTCACCTGCGTCAGTCTCCTGTTGCTCCTGGGACAGATTCTCTAAACATTTAGCAGCTAAAGCTACACCCATTTCTAACCCCAGAACAGGTCACAGCCTTGTCTGTGCCTCCTCGCTGGGTCTCTGCTCAGTCTCCCAGGGTGAAATCGGTGTGTCTGTGCAGCTTGCTGAAGGCTCTGGGGTGAATCCAATTCCAAGGTCATGCAGGTGAGGTCCCTGTTTCCATGCTGGCTGTCGGCCAGGGATGGTCCTTCGGTTCTAGACACCCCTATTCCTTGCCCCCTGGCCCCCTTCCTCCCCCTGCACAGCCAGCAGCTGTGGGTGGAGTCCGCCTCTTGCTTTGAATAGCTCCGCCCTCCCTCCTGCCCCCCTTCTCACTCCTCTGGCCTCTGTGACTGTGCTGGGCCACCAGACAATCCAGGACCATCTCCCTGTTCTGAAGTCAGCTGATTAGCAACCTTAATTCCATCTGCAGAGTCCCTTCCCAGCAGCACGTGGGGGCGTGTGCGGTGGAGGAAGCTGGGAGGCAGGGTTCTTGGGGGACAGTTTTAGAATTCCACCTGCCCCCCTCTGCACACACATTAACTGCAGAGTGACCAAACCCAGGGGCCTCCTGCCTCCCATCTGCGTTGGGGGATGTTCCGGGTCCAAGACAGTACCTGCTGGGAAGTTCTGGGAGATTCCCCATTCGGCGTTTACACCCGGCGGACTGCATGATGCATGTCTTTAGGAAAACTCTTTGCATAAATGAATGTGATTTCCTCTTTCCTGAGCACATGGCCACCTGCCACACATTGTGGATGGAAATGAGGACCTGTTGATGCCGTGGGCTTAGTTAAATCCTGGGAGGATTCTCAGGCGCGACCGACAAAAGCATGCTCCCACGTGTGGCATCGTTTCAGTTTCCTGGGGATCCCGTGCAAGCGAAATCACAAATGGATGTTGAAAAGCCACTTAACTGTGCTGCGAAGATGGTGCCCGAGGTGCCCTGGCATTTCCCAGAGAAGGTGATCCTCCCCGGGGCTGCCCAGGGCCGCCTCCCCTCCTGGGAAGACCGATCTTCCCTGTGGGTGGGAGGGTTTGGGTTCCCGCTTCTCTCCCCAGTCCCCCCACTCCTCCTGGACGGTCCTTCTTAGGCTGAACTGGACACCCGCTAGTGAGGGGGGCGGGGAAGGTTCCAGTGAATTCTGGGACCATCATAGATGAAGGCTCTTTGCAGGGGACAATCTTGGAATCACGGCAAGGACGATGAGGTTCGACTCCCCCTTCTCCTCAGCACCACCGAGGTTCACTGAGGGCCGGCTGCGCCCGCAGACCCACTGTGGGCTCACTGGTGTCGGTGACGACTGTTGAGAGCTGAGTGTGACTGCTGCTGAGATGATGGTCTTGCCCCTCACGGTGTGAGGATATGAATGTGCTTTAGGGAGAGAGCCACTTGCACTTGCCTGTGGACACAGCTTTGAAATCCACCTTCAAGAATGAGATGCTGCCTGCAAATTGAGCTCAGCAGCTTCCCCAAGCGAGCAGCCCGAGCGGAAAGCTGCAGAGGGTGCTCTGATTAATGTCAGATGAAACGTCCCTTCCAACCTGAACCTTCCGCCGCCTCCCTCACTTCCCCGGGCTCCTGGGCAGCTGCCACTCAGCAGTCGTGGGGGGAACACATACCACGCTGTGCTGGGCGCAGGCACAGCAGCCCTGGGCGGAGTCACAAACACACATGCCAGGCAGGTGGGGTCCTTGGACCAGAAGAGCTGGGTGGGCCTGAGCCAGGAGGAGCAGGACCTGCCCCGGCCACAGAGGGCGCCCTGCTCAGGGTGAGCCCAGGCAGATGCAGAGAATGCAGCCCAGGGTTCATATCTTCTGATTTTTTTCCAGGAGAGACTGGGCATCAAGCTATTGCTGTGAGATGTACAATTTTAAAATGTGAACAACTGTACACACATACACACATGTGTACATGTGTGTGCGTATGTATTTCTTTTATTTTAATGTCTTTTTTTACACCTGGTGAATTGAATAGGATACGTTTCCTGGTTTCCTGGCTGCATTTGCTCTCTGGGCAGTCAGCTTCCCCTGGATTAATGCATTTCTGGTTCGTTTCTCTACACCCATCCCCTGCTCTTCCTACAACCCAACCCCACTCCTCCATCTCACTAGAACGACACACGCCAGTCCCCATGGCACTGCCGAAGGCTCTGTGTCTACATCCAGGCTCCCTTCCTTCATGGACGCAGGCCCCAGAGCCCTCAGCTTCAGCCAGGTGATTCGCAGCACGGGGAACAGGTCAGGCGGCAGGGCAGCCCAGGGCAGGGACACCGTGAGAATGTCACGCTCTGACCTCACCAGTGCAGCCCAGGCTGTGTCACCAGTGGAGAAAAAGGCAAAGGAAATAGGCAAAGGCGAGCAACTTGTTATATCTCGCAGAAGTGAATGAGGCCAGCATGGCCCCAGCGCAGGCCAGGTCTCCTGCAGCCGATCAGGAGGCTTGAGATCAGTCAGAAGCAACGAGGACATCAGGGACTGGGTGCTGTCCACCCACCTGTCTAAAATGAAGTTTCATAAAATAACATTTTTCTTTAAATTGTCTGAAATTCTTGATGTAAAAAACAAACAAACGAAAAACCCCCACAAACCAATCAGCTAAGAAACCTAGGCCTTGGTGGGGTCTTGATTCTTTAGCTTTAGGGCTAAAACCAGCGTCCTGCAGCGTCCATCAGCGGGTGGGTAACCAAGGGCGAGCCCTCCGTCTAAGGAGCTGGTCCCGGGGGGAAAGGAATGACGTCTGATGCTCACTGCAACGGGGGTGACCCCGGAGGACACGAAGCGTGAGTCAGGTGCTGTATGGCTCCACTTGGTTAAAGCCACAGGGACAGACATCACGACTGCGCTCGCCATCAGCCGCGGGAAGGGCAGGCGGAGTTGGCGTTTCGCTGGGGCAGAGATTCCGTTCGGGAAGCTGAGCGAGTTTGACGATGATGGTGGTGACGTGGTACAGCGATGCGACTGTGCTTCATGCCACAGAACTCGCACCCTGAACAGCGGCTGGAACGGGAGGCTTCGTGTTATGTGTGTTTTCCCCTGATGACGAGGAAATGTTACTCGAGCAGGAACCTGAGGCTGCATCTCTGACCAGAAGGCCAAGGGACGCTAGGGAGTTCCTGACCTCGTCCGTCTGACAAGTCCAAGGACGCTGTCATAGCGTCACCCTTCGCCTGGCACTCTGCCAGAAGGATCCCAGGAACGTGCCCGGGAACCGGAGGGGGAGGGCTCCGCCGTCCTTCAGAGCACCATGGCTCCCGTCTGTATCGCTGTGCGGACACGTCTGCTTTCCTGAGTTCCGAGAGGGGGGGTGTTCCTCTCCAAGAATGGGTCTGTCGAGAAGAGTTCATTCTTCCCCATCACCGTCTGTGAGGAAGCCCCGCCCGGGTCTGGCCGGTCTCTGCCCCTGGACTCTGTTGAGGAGTGACACCTCCCTAGTTCTTTCTTGGCCTCTCTCCCTCTGGCCTGCAGGGCTTCCAGAACTCTGTTGATTCTTGAAGCTTCTTGTCATAACACATCCCACTGGGGTGGGTAGGGTGGGGCGGGGTGGAGGGAGGGGATGGGAGGAGCAGTCTTCGGCCTCCTGTGGCCTCAGAGCCCCAGTTTGGGGGCTGCAACCCAGGACCCATCCTCTACAGCCTGACCCCAGACACTTGCTGCCTTGAATGGTTGGAGGCCTCCTGGGCTGGCGCCGGATCTCATTTTCTCAGGCCCTGGACTTGGAGGCCTCGGTACCGTGTTATTGGGGGGGAGGGGTGTATGTGGGGGGGAGGGGCGCGGTGTCAGCACGTCCCACAGGGAGTTTGTCTGTCCTCCCCTGACTTTCACTTCCAGGCTTCCTCAGCCTCACATCGGCCAGTCGACAGGTGGCCTGGGAATGGCCGTGCCCGGAGCTGGGCCTGCCCGCAGGGTGGGCAGTGTGGCCGGGATGCACCCGCGCTCAGGACGTGCTGGGTCCGTGCTGCTGTGTGATCCTTGGAGCTGGGATTAGACAGTGTCGTCTGTGCTTCGCCTGAGACTCGTGGACGGGGCGGAGCAGGGTGAGAGGAGCCGGCCGTGTCCACGGAGAGGCTCCCAGCGTGGACGGCAGTGGGGACCGTGTCCATGCCCAGCCCCGTACACGTGCTCCCCGGCTTTGGGCTCCGCATCCCTGGGCCTTTGTGCGCCCGCTCTGCCCTGGCCCCTGCTTGGGGAGGCTCCTTTCTCCTGACAAACGTCAGCAACGCTGATTGCCACCCGGGCTGCAGAGGAAGCTGGTGCGGACGCCGTGTGTGTCGCCTCCCTCCACCGGAACCGCGTGGGTCAGTGAGGCAGACTCACTGCCGTGACACAGCCTCGGGGAAGGGGCCACCTGTCCCCAGGGCAGCGCCGGGCCCCCGAGAGGGAGGCGTTTGGCCTGCGAATGGGCTTTCTTTTTCTCAGAGCTCCAAAGGGCGTGTTTTCCTGTCACTGAGGCATTTCCTTCCGCAAGATTCGTCACCCCCACTCCTCACCTGACCCACAGAAATGCATTCTCTGTTCTATTCGTAACCCTTGCTGACCCCTGGAGGTGGTCGTCATAGGTGGGTTCCCTCCTGGCCTACACTGCAGTTGAAGATGAGAAGGAAGGAAATTGCTGTCAGAGCACCTGCTGGACCCAGTGTGACTGTGACGTCCACCCTGGAGGCTCCTCAGGTGTCTGAGAGGCCAGGTGTGCGGTGAGGCTTTGCCTCTGAGGCTTTGCCACAGACGGTGGCAACCTGGGAGGTGGCAGGAACTGTGGGCCAGTTGGCACCCGACAGAGCAACACCTGGTGAATCCGACAGAGGCTGGGCAGGGCCATAAAGCAAGGCCGTCCTCCTGGGTCGTCCCTTCATAGTCAGGGAGGGGCAGGCTCCTTGTGTGAAGGGGAGCCCTTCTCACTCAGAGTCCATAGTCTGCCTCAGAGTTCGCTCAATACCATACTTGGCAAATGTGTATGTGATGTAGCGTAGCCTCAGAAAGGCCCTAGAAGTTTTCTATCCTCTACCTGTTCATTTCCCTCCCTCCCAACCCCTGGCTACCACGGAGCGTTTCTGCTGTCTCTTCCAGAATGTCATGTAGTAGGAATCACATACACACGTGTGGCTCTCGGGATTGGCTTCTCTCACGTATTCATAACCATTTACGGTTTCTCCATGCGTGGTCATGGCTCAATAGCGCATTTCTCTTTAGTGCTGGTCTTAGTGAGGAAGCATCTGGTTTCTCGCTGCTAAGTATTGTGCTAGCTATAGATTTTTTGGAAGATGTTCTTTGTTTTTTTTAAATATGTTTATTGATTTTTTACAAAGAGGAAGGGAGAGAGATAGAGAGTTAGAAACATCAATGAGAGATTAACATCCATCAGCTGCCTCCTACTGGGGATGTGCCCGCAACCAAGGTACATGCCCTTGATCGGAATCGAACCTGGGACCTTTCAGTCCGCAGACCAAACACTCTATCCACTGAGCCACACCGATCAGGGCTGGAAGATGTTGTTAAGGGGGTTCTACTTTATTCTTAGTTTGCTGAGAGTTTTTATCATAAATAGGTGTTGGATGTTGTCAGATGGTTTTTCCTGTTTCTATGGATCTGATCATGGGATGTATCTTCTTTAGCACGTTGATGCGATGAGTTACATTAATTGATTTTCATATGTTGAGCCAGCTTTGCATACCTAGGATAAATACCACTTAGTTGTGGTGTATAATTCTTCTCGTACGTTGCTGTATTTGATTTCATTAATACTTTGTTGAAGATGTTTACTTCTGTGTTCGTGAGGGAAATTGGTCTGTAGTTTTGCGGTGATGTCTTTGTCTGACTGTGGTACTGGGGTAATGCTGCCCTCGCAGAATGAATTAGGAAGTGTTCTCTCCGACTCTGTCTTCCCAGAGACATTGCAGAGAGTTGGAATAATTTTTTTCTCAAAGTTGGGTAGAATTCACCAGTGGCTCATCTTCGCCTGGTGCTTTCTGTTCTAGAAGGTTATTAATTTTTGATTCCACTTCTTTAATAGATACAGTCGTATGCAACTTGTCAGGGCCTTTATTTTTTTTAAAAAAAGAGGAGTCCGGGTCAACTACAGTTTGGGGCCTGAGTGAAACAGAAGACAGCGCAGGGTGTCCTAAAAGGTACCCAGTCCATGCGCTCACTCACTCATTCGCTCATTCATTCATTCCTGCAAGGAATGGGATTGCTACGCAGATTGGAAGCATTAAGCTTATTCCTGGGAAGATGTTCGTATTGAAGGCCACACTTTCCTAATGGCCTTAAGCACTTCCTTCGTTGTGGTTTAAGGCGCGTCACCTTTGTCAGCTTGTAGCCAAGATTTCTTTTTCTTTCCACTCTTGTTTTTATTTTTTTTTAATATATTTTTTTTGTTTTCAGAGAGGAGGTGAGAAGGAGAGAGAGATAGAAACATGAATGACGAGAGAGAATCATTGATTGACTGCCTCCTGCGGGCCCCTACTGGGGAGTGCATGTGCCCCGACCGGGAATTGAACCGTGACCTCCTGGTTCATAGGTCGATGCTCAACCACTGAGCCGCACCAGCAGGCTTGTTTTTCTTCTTCTTTCCCTGCTGATACCTGACGCTGAATCTTGACCGTAACCAGCCTTGCGGTGGCCAGGAGGACGCCGTATTAGCTGAGTGCTGCGTCTGTACTTTCTAGGTTCCCTTTTTCCAACCTGGTAGGTTCCTCCCACACGCTGTCCCGGTTATGACCGGATTTCTTTACCGGACTCTGCACCCATGTGACCCAAGGATACAGGCTTCTTATCAAAAGGTCCTTCATCAGCTCCTCCTGGCCCCGGGCCCTGCTTCCACGCCTTGGCCCCAATTCTCACCTGTGCTCTGCACCTGTCACAGCTGTTGTGGCTCCCTGGGGTCTCACCTGGTCCCCTCTGACCCTGAGCTCCTGGAGACACACACACTCGTCCATTCACAGCTTCGCTGGGAGACCCCAGGCCCTGTAGTAGGTCCCGTCAATGCGTGCACTTGTGAGTTTGCCATCGTCCGGGCGTCGCTGGAATTCATGATCATGTAGCTCCATCAGCCCCCAAATGGGAGACTCTCTCTGATAGAGAAACAAGGGGTCCCCACTCACCCCCCTCTCTGCTGTGAGCGTGCATTCAGCCGGTGCCAACGTGCTGGCCCCCGAAGCGGAGCTGTGGGTGTGGGGATTACCCCCACCCCCCGCCCCGACATGCCCGGCCTGTGTGTGGCCTTCTTCGGGGCATAGAAGTGCTTTCTTCAGCTCGCACAGGCGAGGACGCTTAGCATTCAGGGCGTCCCAGCTGCAGCCTCGCTCTCTCTGTCGGCGGTGACAGCCTCCCCTTTGGCGGGAGGTGAGAGAACAGTGCGGGCCTGTGCGTGGAGAATGGAGAAAGCTTCCTTCCCCAGAGGCCTCTCTGGGCAGCGAGGCTGGGGAGGTGTGACCGGGGTCCCTTCAGCCCGCCTCGGGGCGCCCCCCCACCCAGATGCCTGGAGAGCATGTGAGCCCTCGGCGCGCCCTCCCTCCCCCCTCCCCCTTTCTCGGGACCCTTGGAAGGTCGTGCGCCTGATTCTGGGTTTCGGTTCGGAGTGGATTCCCGTGGTTGGCGTGTCACCGCCACACGACGGAGGTGTCGCCCCTTACGAAGCCTCTGAAATTGGAGCTTGCGTCCTGACATTTTTATCATCATCCAACGGCAGGACGTGGCTGCTGCCTCCCTGAAGGTTTCTCCTGAACGCCAGAGCGGGCAGGGACCCGTCCCACACCAGGGAAGCGCCTCCCTAGCAATCCCCATGGTGACGGGCAGAGCTCGCTCCCCTCCCCGTTTCTGTGGCTATTTTAAGCCCCTGAATGGATGTGCATCCCGCGGAAACCTGTGAGAAGTGTGCATGGCCCTGGACCCCTCGGCTCAGTGGCTAGAGCTTCAGTCACGGACTGAAGGGCCCCGGGTTCGATTCCAGTCAAGGGCACGGACGTTGGTTGCAGGCTCGATCCCTGTCCCCGGACGAGGCATGCAGAAGACAGCCGGCCCACGTGTCTCACTCACATCCATGTCCCCCCTCCCCTCCACTCGCGCTAAAGGAAAAAGAGGCGCATGTTCTCCGCTGGGATGCAGACTCGTCTGGGATAAACGTGTTCTCCGTCTCCTTGCCAGGCGGGCGTTTGCGGACGGAGGGAGGCCAGCTCCCCAGCAGGAGCGCTCACAGACCTCAGCTTGGGGCGCCGTCTCGGCTCCCCGCTGCCTTCCTGTCATACTTTACACCAAAACAAACACCCGTGTGGCTGCGGCGTTCTGGATTCCTCTACAGTGATATACGCACACATGTGCAGGCACTGTAGCGGCCAGAAATGAAATGACAAAACTGGCTCGAGGTGGGCTAAGCGGGGGGACCCCTCCTGGGGACAGAGGCTGAGCCGGCACCCACTGCAGGGCGTGCAGACCTTGGCTGGCTTGGGGTTTGGCCATCTCTCACCTCCCCGCAGGGGAGCCCGGGACAGGGGACACCGTACTCACTGGCACTGGGCACAACCCTGGGCACCGTGCTCTCCCTTTTCTCTGCACTGGCCCCTTGGTCTGCACTGCCCTCTTCCTGGTCCCTGGGGCGTCCCTTGCCTGATCACTGGTCCCCAGGTGGCCTGCAGATGACCCCGCTGAGCAGGGGTCTCTCTCTCCCTCCTTCTCTCTTCCTCTGTCCTGCAGGTGGACGGGGTCATGGTGCCACCTGGATAACCGTGCTCTGCACCCCATGCATGCATGGGGAGGGGAGCGGAGGGAAGGGGAGGAGAGGAGAGGGGAGGGAGGCTGCCTTGTGTCCGGGCGGTTGGTCATTCAGGCAGGTTTGGTCTGGATGCTGCTTTCACGTAGGCGCGGGGTCCCCGAGGCCTGCGCTCCTGACCCCCCTTTGTCACTGGCTTCTACTCTGTGGGCTTGAAAAACAAGGGCTGGGGGGCTGCAGCCGCCAGGGAAGGTTTTGGGGGGAAGCCCGTGCACAGTGGCCATTCGATGCTGCCCGCTCCGCTCCATTTCCCCCAGATAAGGTGCGAGGGCCATTGTGCCTGAGGTCCGGCCCAGGTTCCTGGCTGACAGGCAGAATGCACACACAGGCCGCACTGTGACGGAGAGAACGTCCCGGCTCCAGGGACCGGAAGCTTCCCTGGCGCAGACAGGACGCTCTATTGTGAAGGCCTGAGGGGCTCAGCGGGCAGGTTCGCAAGGATGCGTTTCCCCCGAAAGACGGAGAGCCACCTTCCCGTCTCCACAGCGGGGTTCCCCCTCCCCCCAATTATTATTGATTGATTGATTTGAGAGAGGGGGCTGGGACAGAAGCATCGATTAGTTGTTCCACCTAGTTACCATTCATCGATTGGCTCCTGTATGCGCCCTGACTGGGGATCGAACCCGAAACCGTGGTGTGTCAGGGCTGCTCCACGAGCCGGGTGCCCAGCAGTTCTCATCCCCTGACTGAGAGGTGCCCCAGGAGGCAGTCGGGCTTGAATGTGGGCAGCAGTGCCCTGGCTCAGGGTGGAGTCCTTCCTGCGAGTCCTTCGCGACCTTTTCCAGGGGACATCTCGCCGTGGGAGCACGAAGCAGACGGGAGGGCCGTCTGCAGTGATGACGAATCCCTCGCTCGCCGCTCAGCGCTCCCGGCTGCTGTGTGTGTGTGTGTGTGTGTGTGTGTGTGTGTGTGTGAGAGAGAGAGACAGAGACAGAGAGAGAGAGAGACAGAGAGACAGAGAGACAGGGAGACAGGGACACTCGGGCCTCCCCAGGCCCCTGCGCGGATGGAGGAGGTAGCAGATGAGCTGGAGTCACGTACATTCTCAGCGTCAGCATCTAGAAAGGGGAGGGGAGGCGGGAGCTGGTGCTACACGTCATCGGTGCTCTGGGTCCTGCGCATGGCCTTTGCCCGAGGGCTCACGGCCTCGGAGTCCAGAGGCAGGAGCCCGCCCCACTGCCTGGGTCAGGCAGGTGTGGATGTCCCTCTCCCTCGGCCTGAAACTCCAGAATCTGGACGCGTTTGCAACTGAAGCCGCATGTTGAGACCGTTGCTGAGCCTGGCGCGTGGGCACAGGTGGGCACGCCACTCCCACCCAGGGACGCGCTCTGCACAGCGGGTCTCGGGCACAGAATGTCCAGCTCAGGACGAGGGGCTGTCGG
>PVJC01030155.1:0-21357 GCA_004026665.1 Murina feae | reverse complement strand
ACCTGCTGGCGTGCCTGACCAGCCTGGGTGAGGGGCTTTCAGGCTGCCCACAGCTCCCATTGACCCAACGTCCCAGCAAGGCTGGCTGGACGCAGATTTCCGGAGTTTTTTCTCCTATAATTGATACTGTTCCTTGATACACTGTAATTGATACACTGTTCCTTTAAGGCGGCCTTCTAACTACTAACGAAGCCTCCTCTCCTTCACCTCGCAGCGTCTATAATGAAACAATTGTTACTTTCACTGGTTAGGCCGGAGCTGCTCTCTCCTTCAGCTCCGGAGGATTCTATGATTGTTACAATGTTTCAAAAAGCTGTGTTTCGCTAGAGGCAGTGTAATCGGAGCTGAGCTGAGGGGCGCAGCTTCACTTTCGCTGCTGCCGCAATGGAAAGGGCTGTTTACTCAGGTCCGGGAGTGGCGGCCGCCATGTTGGCCGGGCTAATTTGCATACAGCCACTCTGATTGGCTGGTGGGCGTGGCTTACCCTGTCTCGGAGAAACGGTTAATTTTAATATTTCGCTTTTATTAGTTTAGATAAATAAGTGAGATCATGTGGTATTTTTCTTTTGTTGACTGCCTTATTTCGCTTAGCATAATGCTCTCCAGTTCCATCCATGCTGTTGCAAATGGTAAGAATTCCTTCTTTTTTATAGCAGCATAGTATTCCATTGTGTAGATGTACCACAGTTTTCTAATCCATTTATCTGTTTGACAAAATCCAACACCCTTTCTTAATAAAAACTCTCAGCAAGGTGGGAATAAAAGGATCATTTGGGATATATATTTTTAATCCTCACCTGAGGATATTTTTCCATTGTTTTTTAGAGAGGATGAAAGAGAGAGAGAGGGAGAGATTGGTAGAAAGAGAGAGACATTGATGTGAGAGAGAGAGACATCAGTTGGTTGCCTCCCATATGCTCCCCCCAGGTCAGGAATCAAACCTGCAACCTAGGTATGTGCCCTTGACTAGGAATTGAACCCACAACCCTTCTGTGCTCAGGCAAATGCTCTAATCACTGATCCATATCAGCTAGGATTGGGATATCTATATAAGGAAAAATGACTTACTTTTTTTCTAGAACTGGCATCTATGAATGAACTATTATTTCGGGAAAAGAGCAAGAAAGAGAGTGTATACTTTTCTCTATCTATACCTACTTACATATCTTACATATAAGGCATTTTAATGAATATATGGATTCCCGATTAAGTAATTATTAATAACACTGGGGAGTATCCAGAAATATAATTTCTGATGAATGATTAAATTATCATTTCTATGAATTTCTGTCAAAATTAAGAAATTTCATCTAACATTCTATTAGAAAGTATATCTCCATATAGCATGTGATGGCAACAATTATTATTTTTAATATATTTTTATTGATTTCAGAGATGAGAGAGAGAAGGAGAGGGAGAGAGAGAGAGAGAGAAAAAAAAACATCAATGATGAAAGAGAATCATTGATTGGCTGTCTCCTGCACGCCCCCTACTGGGGATCGAGCCTGCAACCAGGGCATGTGTCCTTGACCAGAATCAAACCTGGGACCCTTCAGTCCGCAGGCCGATGCCCAAGCCACTGAGCCAAACCAGACCAGCTAAGGCGGCAACAATTATTGATGCACGAAGCAAAGTGCATGACACTATACCTATACATAATACTGTTTCAAATTGCTAGGTGTAAGATTAGGTAACAGTTATAACCTAGTAAGTTATATATCCTTAATACTAATAATTTCACTTATATACATAAGCTAGGGAAGAACAGAGATTTTTTCATCTCCCAAAGTGCCTAGCTCCATGGTAGGAGAAACAAATATGAAATACCTGATGGTATAATAAAATTTTGTAACACTTTTATAAAAGAATAAAGACTTATTCCTCTCCTGGTTATTACAATTACCTTTTTCCTCCATTTTCTATTATGGCAGTGACATCATCATTACCTCTTGGAATAGGTGACTGTTGTCTCTTGTCATTCCAGACGCCCTTTCCTACTACTACTCTTCTTCTTCTTCTTTTTTTTTTTTTTAATTTCAGAGAGGAAGGAAGAGGTAGAGAAACATCAGTGATGAGAGAGAATCATTGATTGGCTGCCTCCTGCACACGCCCCACCAGGGATCGAGCCCACAACTGGGCATGTGCCCTTGACCAGAATCGAACCTGGGACCCTTTAAGTCCATAGGTCAACACTCTATCCACTGAGCCAAACCAATTAGGGCTACCACTCCTCTTTTTAAGCATTACATGGAGAAACATGAACAGCATGGCACTCACAGTTCAAGATCCCAAGACAATCATTTCTGACTTACTTGATAATAAAGTAATTAAAATAGAAAATGATCATATCACTCAACTAACATTAAGAATATGTATTTTTTAGGTTTAATAATTGGTGTGAGTCCTAACTTTCTATTAACCACCTTCTTATCTCTGAATCTATCTTTTTCTTTATTTCTTTCCATTTCCTATTCTCCCTTAGTTGTTTTTTCCTTTTTTAATTTTTTTTGTGTAAAATATCCACACATATGTATATTATCCACAAAATATGGGGATTTTTGCATGAACAGTGCCTAAAACAATTCAGCACAGAAGTAATCAGAAATAATACTTTCAAAGTTATCAGATGTATAAAAAAATGAATGGGTATGAAAACATATCAAATTACTGTAAGAGGTAGATAACTTTTTTTAAAATGGACCTACCAGGAAGATACATAAGGACTACTCTACAGATTATTGCTTTTTATGACATTGAATATTTTAATGTTTATTTTACTGATATCATTACAATTATCATGGTTAGTACTGCCCTTAAGCAAAGCTGTGAAAAGGGGGAAAATAATTATTGGCATCTTCTATTATGTATTCTGTGATTCTCACCTTCTACCCCTTTCTGCTTATATCTGTTATTGCCTAGAATCTCACCTTTTGCACCTGAACCAAGCTTGGCCTGCCACACTGCTCTCTAAGCTATAAAATTTAATTCATATTAGTGTGTTTAATTCTTTCATTTACTTTTAGTAGTCTTAGTGATTAATATAAATACTAGTAGATCAGAAATCTCCAAAACAAGTAAATACCATGGACCAGTATGTAATATTATAGAAAAGTAAGAAATGTATAAGACAACTTTGAATGGTGTGGACGGAGGCAAACTGGAGACTTCAGGCATGTCTGAAATGAAAAGCCATTCTTCAGCTCTAGCCTAATGGTATCACGTGCAAATGAAGGGCTAGTGTAAGATCTTTAGGTTTTTAAAGAGATGCCAGAAATGTGGGTTTTCATGAGAAAATTCCAGTCCTTTTGGAACTCTGTGAAGGTATAAAACAAAATCTAGCTGTGGTCAGAATTTGGACTATGTGTGACTTAGCTTGACACTTCTGTGATAAATGATTGTCGAATAAAGAGATAATGGTTAATAGTTGCTTAATCTTTCTCTTCAGATGCACTCAGCTTAAGGAGAGAGACTAACACTGAAAAATAATTACAGCTTTGTGATGTGTGATAAAAAAAAATTGTAGAGGCAAAAGATCAAGAGAGCCCAGAAGTGAAAGAATGAGACATTTACCATAGTACATCCTAGAGGAGGTGAGTCTAGATTAACAGAAGGTGTTTACAGGGGACGGGAGATAAAGGGCATTTCGGTCAGACAGTTGCATGTGGGAAGAGACCGAGACAAGAGAGGAAATAAAACTTAGTTGAGGCTATTTCTCAACTAAGTGGAATTGGAAATTCCAGGCATGAGATTTGGTTTCTGAGGGAGATAATATTTGGACAGGGTAGCCTCTTGTATTCCTCTTAATAATTAAAAAACACAAACCCTTCTCTATTTTTCTCTGTTTTCCTCTCCAGGTGATTTTGATAGGACCTTGCTACTTCTTTAAATCAAGTTATAATCATCACATAGTTTTACAACAATTTTACGGCCATAGAAGTTAAATATTTACATTTGGGAGATGGCAAGATTACTCTGAGCAGATATTTTATTTAAAGACATTTTGCTTATTCCAACATTTTCACTCTTTAGAAAAGCATATTAATCTTCCCTGCAAGTTCAAGTGAGATAATTAAACATGTGGCTATCTCAGTCATAGGGTGCACACATCTGTGGGTATGCAGTCAGCCAAGTTGGAATCCCTTCAAAGCCTTCATTGAAAACCTTTTACATTGATAGATGGTTCATTCCCCCTATAGAACTGAGTGCACAGACTAAGGGTATCTCCAAATACAAAAACCCAGATGCAATCAGGCCACATCATGGATCATATCAGGAATAATATATACAAGTCAAAAACAATGTGGAAATAATCAGTGCAGGTGGGAGCCATCTATGTTAATAAAGAAGGGGTGCAGAGGTAAAAGCACAGGGAGATAAATAAATGTGAAGTAGGTATTTTCAGCTGAATTTTTCATTGATCGTAAAATGATTTATATTAATATATATATATATATATTGTATATGTAGAATCCTATTCCAATTCAGAGAAGCTGTTGCTAGAGTATATAAACATGTCATGAAGCAAAACAAGATTTACCTTTCACCTGTGGCCTCAGGTAGTCAGTTGTTGTTTTTATTTAAAAACAACCATTGTTTAGCATTTTGAAAGTTGTTTTTAGGCACTATTTATAACATATTCTATGAAGGATAACCTTGACTAATGATACAGACCTAACTAGAGCATATACCTATTTGCAAGAAACATCAGTTTTAGTCCATCTGCTTATTTTTCTGTTTTTTTTCCCCCTGCCACATTCTTTTATGAATGTACTAGAGGCCCGGTGCACAAAATTCATGCGTGGGGGGGAGGGGGGTAAGGGCATCAGACCGACCTGTGCCCTCTCACAGCCTTCAGGCAATGTCCAACTGACGGCGTAGGCCCACTCCCTGGGCCTACGCCGTCAGTTGGACATCCTTAACGCTGCTGCAGAGGCAGGAGAGGCTCCCGCCACTGCTGCTGTGCTTACCAGCTGTGAGCCCAGCTTCTCATGAAGCGGTGCTCCGCCTTTGGGAGCACACTGACAACTAGGGGGCAGCTCCTGCATTGAGCATCTGCCCCCTGGTGGTCAGTGCACGTCATAGTGACTGGTTGTTCCACTGTTCGGTCTATTTGCATATTAGCCTTTTATTACATAGGATTACTTTAGTGGACTTTTATTTTGTTTGGATTTTTTTCATGGTATTTCCAGCTTATAAATTGATTAACTTTTCTGATTTTTGACCATATTCAAGAATGCTGATCAATATTTGCTGAACAGAATTGAGTGGGCAGCACCAGATAAGAGAAACAAATGCACACTCATTGATGTTTCTGTGCTGTGGAAACTGTTTTAAGGTGTCAAGTGATTTGTATATGTGGATATGTGTCTCTGGGCAGATGATGGTATAACCAATATGTCCTATTAGAGTCAAATTCCTAACACTGAATGGTGTCAGCTAGTTTATGGTGGAAAGAAAGTGATAGCACCATCATGCTGTTAAGGTATGTGTGTGTTATTTTCTAAATGGAGCCTCTGTGAATCAGCTTCCTTTAAGCTTCATCTTTATGTTAATACTTGTATGGAGGTCAGTTGAGCAGACCTGTGTGGCTTGATAGAAAGAAATTGTCCGGAGATTCTTTGTTTTATTTTTTATTTGTCTGTTATTCCAAGACTGCCTCACTTGTTGAGTTCTGTAGCTTTTATTTATGCATAAATGTCAGGAACAGGAGCAGCTGAACTAAATTCAAAGAGCCAAAAGAGGAAATAAGATAAAAATAGTAGAATTTGAAAATGAAAAGTAGATCATAAAATTTAGACTATCCTATATAATAAAAGGCTAATATGCAAATTGACCCTAATAGCAGAATGGCCAGGAACGACTGGTTGCTATGACGTGCACTGACCACCAGGAGTCAGATTCTCAATGTAGGAACTGCTCCCTGGTGGTCAGTGTGCTCCCACAAGGGAGGCTCCACTCAGCCACAAACCTGGCTGACAGCTGTGAATGCAGTGGTGGTAGCAGAAGCCTCTCTTTCCTCCTCGGCAGCACTAAGGATATCTGACTGTAGCTTAGGCCTGGTCCCCTAAGCAGCAGTAGGACATCCCCTGAGGGTTCCTGGGCTGCCAGAGGGATATCTGACTGCTGCTCCCTGGGGAAGCGGGCCTAGGCTGACAGGTGGACATCTCCCCATTGGTCTTGGACCGCAAGAGGGCGCAGGCTAGGCTGAGGGACACCCCCCATCCTGAGTGCATGAATTTTCATGCACTGGGCCTCTAGTTACTAATAATTTTCAACAACTTGAGAACATTTTTCTCTTTGTGAAGACTCATAAAAATAGTTCCTAGACTAGGACAGGGGGAGAATATGGCATTTTCTTGATATCCTCCATTTCAGTCAAGACAAATATTCCGCTTTAGTTAATTAATAAAATTAATGATTACATTTAATTTTTTTCTGAGCACTTTAACATCGCCAGAATGAATTTTCATTTCATATCTGTAATTCAAATGAAATTTAAGTTGAGCAGTTAATGCAGAACTGTCATTTTAGCAAACATGAGAGAAGAAGAATGTAGCTTGACACTGACTTTTGCAAATGTAAGGTATTCTTTCCTCTTTTAAATCCTAGAGAAGACATTTGAATAAATCCTAGGTATATTCAGGTAGAAGTCCATTTCCTACCAACCCATCTCTGAACCAAATACTACCAGTTAAATAATCTAATTTTATGTATTTATATTTTAGTTTTTGTATCCTAAAATTAATACTAGATTAGTGTGTATAGTTTTACTGCTGTGCATTTTTGTTTTGACAATATAATCGATGTATAAAGGAATAGGGGCATAAGAACTTTGAATATCGATTATTCCAATTTTAAAGTGTAAGTTGCATTATAAATAGATCTCAAACTGCGATGTGAAACTGTTTGGGGCCATAGGTCGTACTTCTCAAATTGAGAACAGTCTGATGCTACTGCTGGAATTGAAACTTGGAAAAGTGATTTTGTATATGATCATCTAGAATGAAACTGAATATCAAATCACTTTAAGTATGTAGCATGTTATTTTTTAACAGAATTGAGTGCGTAGCATATGATATGTGGAGTAAATGTTTATCTATGAGTTTATGTCTGCCATAAAACCTATTTTAAGTTATAATTTTTGAGCACTCGTGTGTTCTGGTGTACAATGGAATAATTATCTTGTTGAAGTTCTAATGCTAAAGCTAGAACACTTCAAGTAGGAATTAGGGACATAATAGGAGAGTGTAACATGCTTAGATACATCACCTTATATGAGTAGCACTTAGCTTTAATGGTTTGGATTCTACCAACATTTCCAAGTGAAACCCTGTGGCCCTGCATCACCAAAAATTAACAAGGACCTTGAAGAACGTGAAGTGAGGAACAAATGGCCTGTAAGAAAGCCCTGATCTGGTGTCTTTCATTTTATTTACTCATTAACCCAGTCACTATTCTTTAACAGAATGCTAGTTATGTATAAAGTGTCATATAGGAAGTTCACATCTTTAACCTGAAAGAGGACTTTTAATAATACATCTAACACCATCAGCCTCTTTTTAATGAATTAAGGTCTTTCAAGATATATAGAACCCTCAAAGGAGAAAACAACTAGTATATGGAAAAATTGTTTTCCCACTCATTTCCAAAAGTTGCTAGTTTTTAAAGCAGTCATTCTTAAACTGTAGCATTCACCAGCCATACCAGAATGGCGTCATAAAAACACAAATGACTCAGTCTTAACTCCAGGGTTCCTGAGCCAGTAGATCTGAAGTGGATCCCCCAAATTTACATTCTCATGAGTTCCTAGCTATTGCTTCTGTTGCTGGTCCAGGGACCATACTTTGAAAACTACTGCAACAGAATAATATTATTTTAAGGCAGGTTAATTTTATGGTAGAGTCATAGGATCATGCTCACTTTGTGCAATTTTAGAAAGGGGATATGTGACAGCAGTGGCAATTACAAAGAATATGTCACCATCTAGCTGATTGCTTTGCATATGAGTGTATATATACATGTTACTCAATAGAAAGAACACTTCCTAAAAGGCAAAAAAACACCCCGTTTAATCACTTGCAAATTTTTCTTGGAAATTAGTCAAGCACTCTGTATCTAGATTGCCCCAGTATTACAAGCAAATAACAATTGTTTTCCTGCTTTAAAACATAGGTCTTGGAGAGGCAATATCTTGATTTTTTCCCCATGTCTATCATCTACTTTCTATCAGTAGCATTTATTCACTTGATAATTCATAATCAGCATTTTCCCACTTGATAAAATCCGTAAATGATGAACATTGTGGCCAAATAATTGAGACTATGCTATTAGAATTTTTTATTTCTTAAGTTCTACAACCTGCTTCTATTTATTGTTTCTGGGATTATCCCTTCTATCCTTCAAGAGGATACCGTCTACTTATAATATTCCAGACCAAAAAAAACACCACATATCATATTAACATATTCCATCATTTTAAAATGTGATTCCTCCAACTCCACCTCCATTTTTACCCCCTAATTTTTAATATCTTTAAATTTCATCTTTTTAAAATAATCACATAATATTTTATAGTTATCCCTTCTCTGAATCAGTTTCTATACTGTCAATTTTTTTTCTTAATGTATGGCATGCAGAACAACATTTACTATTCCAATTTAGATGCATTATGTTATATTCAAGGATAAAAATATATTTTCTGGTTAATTGTCCTTTTAACTGCCTTATCAGTTATTCTCATAGCTCTGTTTGCCTTATGTTGTTCAGACAACATTTTTAGGAATAATTCTATAAGACAAAATCATTTTCCTTACAGTATGTATGCCTGTGTATGTCTATGTAATTCCTACTGCTCAATGTATTATATTATACTAGTTTATATAGATACTAGGGGCCCGGTGCACAAAAATTTGTGCACTTGGGAGGTCCATCAGCCCAACCTGTGCCCTCTCGCAGTCTGGGACCCCTCTGGGGATGTCCTCCTGCTGCCTGGTCAGCCTGGGTGAGGGGCTGATGGCTGTTTGCAGGCTGGTGAAGCTCCCCAGTGGTATCCCTCACTCCATTGGGGTGTGGCCAGCCTGGGTGATGGGGTGAGGGGCGCTTTCAGGCTACCCACAGTCCCTTCAGGTTTTGGGTTCCTACTGGGGTACGTGGCCAGCCTGGGTGAGGGGCTGGTGGCTATCTGCAGGCTGGCCAACCTCTCCAGTGGGATCCCTCACCCCACTGGGGTGTGGCCAGCAAGGGTGAGGGGCTGATGGCTGTTTTCAGGCTTTCAGGCTGCCCATAGCTCCCATTGACCCAATGTCCCAGCAAGGCTGGCTGGAAGCAGGTTTCTGGGGTTCGTTTATCTTCTATAATTGATACACTGTTCCTTTAAGCCGGGGCCTAGGCAAGTAACTAAACATCCTCTCTGCTTCAGCTCTAGCTTCTATAATGAAACAATGTTTCCCTTAGAAGTCAGGCCCGGCCTGCTGTTTGCTTCAGCTCCCGAGGCTTCTATAACTGAAACATTGTTGCAAATATGTTGTTCTAATGGTGGATGACTATATCAGAATCTCTAAGACTGAGACCCTCACATCCATTCTTTAAAGATGTTACTGCCCTATTATGATGATAAACTATAGATGTGTAGAATATAAAATTACAAAGTTTTTAAATTTTTTTGACATATTTTTCAACATTATTTGGGGCTCGACTATCAGCTAATGTTTTTTCATAATAAAAATTGAAATAAAGAATTCATTGATTTCTTTTGTCAGATCCTTAATTTCAAAGGTCAACTTTGCAACCGCCATTATTCTATACTAGAGGCCTGATGCACAAAAATTCGTGCAAGAGTAGACCTACCTTCCTTTCCCCTGGCTGCCATCACCAGCTTCCTTCTGGCACACAGGACCCAGGCTGTTTCCCTTCTCCAGCTGCCTGCAGGCACCCACGACCTGGGCTGACTTCCTTCTGGCCCAGCTTGGCCAGAAAGGACATCCGGAATGACATCTATGAGACCTCCGGTCTAATTAGCATACTACCCTTTTATTATTTTAGATACTGTAGTTCTAGTGATTCTTGAGCTGGCATCTTACTGTTGATTTGTTTTGTTTTAAAACTTTTATTACTTGTTTTGGAATACCAAGCGCAGTATTCCTCCAAGTCATTTTTAGATGGCCTTATGTCTTTTGTACCTGATTTGCCTTCCTTTGTGGATTTTCTCCCTTGGCCAATTGTACCATTAAAAATACCATCCTTTCCCCTTCATCCACAATGATCTCTTTTGCTTTTCCAGTTAGCCATGCAAGGATTTTGTTTGAGCACCTGGGTTTCTTGATCCTTGGCACACATTTTGCCTGGGCTTCTAATAAGGTGTTTTAAACAGTCGCCAGGTTTCTGGTAGGTTATTTGCTTTTTTTTTTTTTTTCCTGTCTCCTTGCAGTTTTTTTCTAATATCCACATTTTGATGTAGGTCCCTTTTATAAAATTGAATTAGCATGTGTTCAATGTTTCTTGGCTTCTCCACTCTCAGCAGAATGTGAAACTTAATCATATACTGATCACTAATATATAGTGGTTTGTATAATTTCTGATTCACTTCCTGTCTTTTATGCAGAACTCCCTCAGTGTATTTCCTTTCCATATGGATTCTAAAATTACTTGATCTAAGAAGCAGTTATTTATTCCTCCCAAAATGTTTCCTTCATATCTCTCCTCAATGAGAAAATTCAAGAATCCAGCTGTGAACAATTAAGATTCTATGTGATTACCATCTGTCCTGATTTTGAGTACGCACACTTAGGGTTAATATTATTAGCATTATAGATATTTGAACATCAGATGAAAAGGATTGAAGTAATCTTAAGTCTTAGCTGAAGGCACATTATCCTCATTGTTGTCTCTCTTAATGGACTGATTAGTTGATCACATAATTGATCACTTCTCTTCCTCCCATAATCCTGTCTTCCCCCTCTGAACTGGCAGTGGTGGTAAGAATTTTAATTAAATGTCTTCGTTTATTAATGTTTTTGTAAAATGTATACTTTATATTTTATTTATTGTACTGGCCATATTTTAAAGAGTGTTTTGATAGTTCATTCCTTATCTTTTAATCAATGCTCTGTTTTGGCGAGTGCTATGCATGTATCTAACTTCTTGCTTCTAACTACTGTATAGTACTCCACGGTAGACATCCATCTCTTTTTCTAGTCTCCTCTCCTAGGATTGGTGACTCACATTGCCTCCAAATCACCAACATTGTTTAGCCCCTTTTTATGGCATCATCCACCACTGATTCATTGCTTGCAATTGATTTAGAAAAAGAATAATTCTATTTCAAGGGGTTTCACAGTGAAATCTTCATTTACAACATGCTTCTCCATGTTGGCAATAGTAACATTTTCGAGTGGACAAATCTTGTAGGATGTCTATGCCCTGTAGCACATTTAGCATCATCCCTGGTTCTACCCACAAGATAGCAGCCCCAGCTGTGACAATAAAAAACATCTCCAGATGTTGCCAAAAGTCTCCTGGGGAGGAGATGGAACACAATCACCCCCTCTTGGGAAAATATTTATGTGCTACTTCTTGTTAGATCTTATATATTCTTAGTTGTCAGTTATAGCCTGTGACTCAGTGGCACTATATCCTGCTTTTTTCCCTGCTTCTTCAGTGTTACTGTTCCAAGGTGTCAATTATGAATGGTTACTCATTTCTTTTTCTTTTTTAAAATATATTTTATTGATCTTCTATAGAGAGGAAGGGAGAGGAGGGATAGAGAGCCAGAAACACCGATGAGAGAGAAACATTGGGGATGTGCCTGCAACCAAGGTACATGCCCTTGACTGGAATCGAACCCGGGACCCTTCAGTTCACAGGCCGACATTCTATGCACTGAGCCAAACCAGTCAGGGCTCGTTACTCATTTCTTGATAAGCATTCCACTCCTCTATCTGCTTGATTTATATATACTTTATATATCCGTCAGGGAAGAAAACCTTGACTTCTCTAGCAACATACTTTTCCGTGACTAGTCCATTACATGTTCTTTATGTGTAATAATGTTATTTTCAAATTTACATAAACCAGGCCTAAGGTTAAGCAGAAATTTTAGTACCCATTTTTAATCACTTTATTTCAAATGTGTAAATAGCACACAAAAAACTGTGCTATTTTATACTGTGATTTTATAGCCATACCTTGATTTTAATTATCACACTAGGGATCCAGTTATTTCTCATATTTAGCTTTAAGCTGCTTCTGCCTATATTAAAAATAAAGCCTAGTCAAAGGTCCCTCACTAAGTGATAAATTAATTCCAAAAGCATCCAACTATCAATAGAGACCCCTTTTCAATTACTATCAAACATGGACAAGGAAGGTATATATTATGGTCTGATTTAATGTGTTCTGTCAATGACTCCACCTCCCATCCGAATGGCCTCAAATCGTGCAAGTAAAATATTTGTAAAAGTTCAATTGAGAGAAAAGGTCACTAGATTTAGTGTAAAAATATTTGAATTTAATAACTGGTTTGTCCATTATTCATCCCAGGTCTTCTGGCTAACCTTCTCTAAATAGTTTCCTCGACTTGGAACGAGCAGAATATTTTTATAGATTAAGTGAAATTAAAGTTAATGCACGTCTAAGACATTACCAGAAAGAAGAGGGTGCATTTTATTATTCAACAGAACTTTGATTCTCATCCTGTGGAAGATGTTACTTTTAGTGGTGGGCTATGATCTAGAGAATTTCATTTGGACCTCATGAAGCTATGGAGAATATTTGGTATTATTGGTTTTAGACTCATCTTTGATGCCAGGTTTATGGCTTTTTTGCCTGGCCCCACTCCCCTCCTCCTGCTACAGGATTATATCTTTCCACTTTCAATGTGTCACTTGGTTTTCCTCCCTATCATATCCATCTACCCTTGGCCCATACAAAAGGCTTACCTATTTCTGATTTTTTATCTGGCATCCCTCCAACCTGCCCCTGCACCCTTCTCTGGTTAACAGATCTTTTCCCTTAAGTATTCTATTAACAGACCTAGTCAAAAGACTAATTAAAAGAATCATGATCTTGTATTAGAATAAATATTGCCTGTAAAGATCCAGTTTTTAGATGAGTAGTATTTATTATAACAGTAGAAGCAAGTTCAGATGGTATTGGATTCTCAAATCATGCAATGCCTATAATTAATATCCTTCACTGTATTCTCATTTCACTCATAATAAAACTCAATGTCCTTGCAATATCATTCAGTATCCCATGTGATTGGACATGTCTATGCCATCTGACCTCATTGCCTGCCACTCAACCCCAGCACATTTCTCTGTAGCCACACCGATCTTGTTACTGGTCCTGAGTAAGACACAGTACACCTTGCCAAATTGCTGTGTTTTTTTTGCTTTGATTGCACTTTATCCATAGTGAGTGCTTAACAAAAATGTGTTAAGTGAATATAGTTTCCTCCATTTCCATTCTTCTCTCTTATCTCTATAGCTGTTTCGGGGGTCCAGTTCTCTATTATGTGACTTAAAATACCATGTATGCTATGTTTATTCCCAGTTGATAGTTATCAATTAAATCTTTGTCCATGAATAAATGCATAACAATGCATCAAATGAGTATTTGCATAAACCTAAGAGAAAATTAGTTTATGATGACATTTGAATAATTTAAGAACTCAAAATATTATTTTATTATTTACTTAATTTATTTTCCACTTATACAAATCACATAAAGAATCTACTAAATTGATATGTTAATAATCTGAGTATAAGTAATTTTGCAACTCTGTGTTTATTAGTTTCTCAAATGTATATTTAGCTCTATGGAAAATGGATAAGTAATAAATGCAGTAACAAATAGAGACATTTACAATATTCAAAGTTGAAATCTGTGATACATATATGGCGTTTAAAAAAAATAATTACAGGAAACTGGTGGACTCCTGAGAAGCAGGTTAAATTAGTTTTTATTTATCTTCTCTATTCATGCTGAACTTTGCTAACACTTTCTAACACATGAGGAAATTATGAGCTTAATCTTTTCCATTATCAGAAAGTTTGATATAGATAATGCATTGCAGGCTCCCAAGGTACTGTGTAATGTTTCCAGCCAGCTACAATCTCTCTCTGGCAACCAGATATACAGAACTACATCTCCTATGGGATGAGGAAGAGCAAGTACACTTATATATTCCAACTGACTGTATCCAATTTGGACTTTTTCATCAACAAGAAAGACACTTTATCATCATTTTTCCTGTGCTTCCATTTTTGCATAAAGTGCTCTGGAGCAAAGAAGCTGAGAGGAGATTGTTAACCATAGGTTCAAACATATTAGTTATATAAACTACCTAAATGAAGAATACCAGCACTGACATGTTGATAGGCCATAGGCTTTGAGTAGTAAGTACATCTAAATTTCGGTTCTGCCCCTTATAAGTGACTTTGGGCAAGTTATTTTATTGCTCAGAGTTGAGTTCATCATTAGTAGACAATATTTAACTCAGGTAATATTTAATTGGGAGGATTATAATTAGGAAACAGATTTCAAGTGCCTACCAGAGTCATTGAGACTTATGGAACTCTCAGATAATTTAGGCCTTGAAAGACATTATCCAACTGATGATCTATTAAAAGCCAAAGGACAGAACCATTATTAAAGGATTTCTGTGTGTGTTATAGTTCAGAGCCATGTCCTGATTGACTTTGTGTGACAAGGATCTTGTTCTGTGCCTCTCTCATAACTGGTGCTCATTAAACGCTGATTGCTGTTGAATGATACTCAGTTGTCCAAAGTGAATACGAAGAAAAAGGAGTAGGGTCGGGTTATATCCATTTATTTACCTTTCTACCAGAGAGTCTATTGATTCTCTCCATCTTAATGAGTTGAGTGTTCTCCCACCAACACTTACATTCCCAACAGCTACAAGTATAGCATCTGAGCCTTTTCTCCTTGTCTTTTACTGACCAAACTCTGGGTTATTTCTCGAATCACTGGATTATGCCCTCGGTGATTACCACAGCAGCCCTTTCTTCCAGATCTCTTGCTCTACAAAGCCATGCCCAGCTCTTTAGAAATTGAAACCTTAGGGAAATCGGTTTCATAATAAATTATTTGTAACAGAATCCCGCTGTTTACTTCTCCGTAATAAGTTCATTAAGGAAGTAGGGTTCCGTTTTTCTTACAGAATTGTTGTGTGAGGCACAAGATGAGATGCTCAGAACATATTGAACCAATTTAAATGGATAAGCCTATCTTCGACCTGAGTGTTTCTTTCTTCCCCTGATCTATCTTTTTTTCTCACAGGGGAAGGAAGAAAGCCAGGAAAGGAGATCTGCCCTAACCATATCCTATCAGACATCAGTAAGACAGAGCTTTCAGAACACCTTTGGAGGACACATTGCATTGCCCTGCGCCATTAAGTCACCGGTCCTCTCAATGTTGTGACCAGGACAGCTGTGGTTCTCCCTTCTGTCAGAGTGACTTCACCCTGATTGGGGTGTGAAGGAAGGAGGCTAGGCCCTTAGCAATAAGAAGGGCAGATGCAGAGTAAGATAAAATTACATTTTAATGGAGTGAAGTCTGACAGCAAGGGTGTTTTTTTGGGGGGGGAAGGGGGCGCGTAGAGAGAGGCAGATATAAGGGGGAAGGAAATGATTTACCGCTGTCTGTCACTCTGGGGTTGAAATTGGTTTCAGGGATCCACTTGTTATTGCTCTGCACTCTGCAGCCTTTATTTAGCTTCCCATTTGGGGATTTTAGTCCCTTTTTCATTTAAAACTGACAAGGAGGGAATATTAGCTCATGAAAGAATAATACGCTTCATATCATTTCTCAAGGACATGTTTCTCCCTGTTCCAGAGACCCAGAGTTTTTGCATCTATTTGCTTCTTTATTTACAAGCAAGTCGAGAGTCTAGGAGAGGCTTGCTCATAGGATCATGAAAGATTTGCTCCCCTTCATTTCCAGTGTCAATGATCGCATTGTCCTCTTCTAAACATGCTGTCATGGTGGTGTCCGCCTCGCCTCTAGGCTGGCTTTCAGAGGGAGTCTGCTTTATACTCTGTCCCTGAAAATGCCCATTGACTTGAATGCCAGTCGGATTAAAAGGGGGAAAAGCTCGTTTTATGATTTGTACAGCTGTCGCGGAGCCCAGATTGTTGTAAAAGGTGCCCCGGTGGCATTTTCTTACCACAAGATTGACAGACTGGGGAAAGCTAAACATTTTCTTTTCTTAAGAACCAGTGGAAAACAGACCTATTTTCAGGATTAGCTTGTCCTTGGTAAAAGAAAGCTTGAAACCACTAAGTTGCATCATGGTCATGAAGCAAAGGAACTGTTCCAAAGACTCCGTTTCTAGCCAGTGTTTAAGCAGCTGCAGCAGGAAAAAAATAATGTCTTCTGACCTTCCTCGTCACTCCCAGTAAACTGATTTAGCTGAGAAATTTCACAATGGTCACTTCCTTTTCTGTCTAAGCAGAGGGCTGGTGTCTTTAAAACCCTTTCTCTGAATGCCATATGGTACATGCAGGATGATTCAGGTGGTATGCCTTGATGATAGGCTTTTGATTGAGGGGATGGGAACATTTTTCAGAGTAGAAGGACAGGAACTGTAAATGCCTGTGCACATTTTTTTCTGAAGGAGCTGACACCACTGAGATTTAGCAGTTGGAGTATCACTTAACCTGCCTCTTTCTTTTTCATGATTTTTCTTGCATTCCTCAGTGAGTTTCATTACATTTGGAGGCCAGATCTGCAGGAGATGGAGAAGCATCTGCTCCCCAGAGAGGGACGGAGGCTCCTATTGTGGAATTCCAGGGTGTGGACAGAGACAAACCTCACAGGCATTGTGGGAGCCCAGAAAGCTTTTCTTTGGATATTTCTGAAACTCCAAGTCTAAGGGGAAAAACACACCATAAAACTACATGTTATAATCCAAAGCTAATCTCTCTTTCCCACAGAAAAAAGCTATTGTTCTAATTGATAACATACTTGCACTTTTCCCACAAATTTTCTTACCCTCAAACCTACTGGTCGTAGGTTTTTCTATTCTCAGTGACCTGAGAATCCCAATTTTCTCCCATATCTTCTCAAATTAAAAATTTGTTGATAAAAATTAGGTAAAATAACCAAATCTTAATTTCTTAAAATGTTTTAAACATGGCTTGGTTTCTTTTTTTTCTGCTTTCCCTGTTGGCAAACTACTTAGTGACAGAAAAATTATCTTAGTTTTTTTATGATTTAACTTTCCTGTTTATGCCATATAAATTATAAACAACTGAACATAAATAAATAATTTTGTTTTTTTCTCTTTTTCTCACATCTAATGAGTAATTAGTTCTGATGGGTCAGAGAGGAAAAACAATGGGAGAAACTTTAAGTTGAAGTTATTGGACATTTGGAAAAATGTTGACCTAAAAGATGAGAAATTGAAGTAGGGATGTAGAACATTAAAAGAAAGAATTTACTGCTGAGAATAGGGAAAAGGGGGGAAGTGGCTGTAAAATAGTGAGAAATGTTTTCCATAAACCACCTAAAACCCCCATCTCATTCCCTTATAGACATTTGTAATCTGGCATTTAAGAGGAAATGAGGTGCCAGCTAATGTCAAGTTCATGTTGTCTCAGGTGGTATCCTTCTCATACTTCCCTTAAAGATGTAGACATTTTTAAAAAACCTGAAAGGGAAGTAGTTTCTACTTATAAATCATCACTTTATTTTTTAAAAAAGACTTTGGTGCAGCCGGGATCTACCTTTCCACTCTTCACAAAAATGATCAATTGGCACAGTGGTCCTGCAAATCACTTTGTTCTACTTTCTTTCAGCATCCTCATCATTAAGTCCTTTTGAAGTAGCTACATTCATTTCGTGTTACTGTCAAGGAAAGGGATCAATAAGCATATATATATATATATATATATATATATATATATATATATATATATATATATATATATAATTTCTTAGCCTTGAAGCAGAAGCCTGACAACATGAAGTAAGATGAAAAAGAAACAATAGAGCCACTTATTTGTTAAGTGCAGCAAAGGACAGCTCCCCCAACTCTATGTCCTTGACCGTCAAAATTTTGGTTCAAGCGCAGGTAGTATAAAAGAGGATTTTACCTTCTGGTCTTCTCTGTTACACAGACAGTATAAAATGTTCCCTACAAGGATGCTACGTTTATTCACCAAGCGATTTTTTAGAATCAAGCTTTGAGTGAGAAGCTGGGGAAGCCAATGAGACACCACTGCTGCCCTCGAGGAGCTTGTGTGCTGCCTTGAGGAAGCGACTCAGTTCTCTGCACTCAAACATGCAGGCATACACGGGTCCTGCAGGGCGTCTGTCCTGTAACATGACTTTAGATCTTTGGTTCTTGAGAACAGTTTTCATATTTATCTTAAGAGGATTTGGGGGATTTGTGTTAAGGGTAAGTGATTATGCTGCGAGTGTGAGGTTCTTACAGTTAAAATGCATATATGAAAGATTACGTGGCTTTCTAAGGCATTTTAAAATATATGCTTTTATTGATTTGGGGCAGAGAGATAGAAACATTAATGATTATAGAGAATCAGTGATTGGCTGCCTCCTGCATGCCCCCTAATGGGGATTGAGCCCCAAACCTGGGCATGTGCCCAGATTAGGAGTCAAACCCTAATCTCCTGGTTCATAGGTCAATGCTCAACCACTGAGCCACGCCAGTCAGGCTCTAAGGCTTTTTAAAAACATGTGTTTTCAGCCCCAGTTTGGCCCTATGGAATTAGGTTGCAGCAATTCTGATGTAGATGTGAAATGTATCCTGAGTGAGGTTTTCAAAAGTCAGCTTGGGATCAAGTAAAGACCACCAGAGTCCTACGGAAGCTATATTTGCATTCTAATATTTTTTAGAATCCTATTTAATAAAATCCTAATATACTAAGTGTCCAGTAGTCTAGTGGGCCATTCAACCAATCAAATCGTAATATGCTAATGATATGCTAAGGCCGCTCAACTGCTCGCTATGACGTGCACTGACCCTGACCACCAGGAGGCAGATGCTCTGATCTGTAGGTTAGCTTGCTGCTGGGGTCTGGCCCACCTGGACCGAGTGATACAAGCTGGACATGCCCTGTAGCCCTCTCGTGTCCCTCCCCAGCTCCAATCGTGCACCGGTGGGGTCCCTTGGCCTGGCCTGTGCCCTCTCACAATCTGGAACCCCTCAGGAGATGTTGGAGAGCTGGTTTTGGCCCGATCCCACAGGCCACGGATCTCCACTGGTGCATGAATTCGTGTACTGGGCCTCTAGTTGGATATAAACTATTTTAAAAGCCTAGAATGAAGAATTATTGTCCAGGTGTGGGGTATATTTTCACAGCATTTCTTTTTCTTTAGTCTCATACGTAGTCACAAATTCCCAACATGAATAATATAGTGAAGAGATTTCCTTTGCCAATATCTTGGTGTAGATAATTCTGGGAGATACATAAAGACAGGCTGGAATTTTTGCTGCATAAGCAGATATAATGTGATTACACGATTTTACAGGCAGCCTGATCATATGTTATGTAAATGTGTGCAGTGTGTGTTTAGTCGGAGGGTCCCAAGAGCATATCCATAGACAACTGGAAAAGCTTAATTCATAACAGATTTTTTCACCAGCCCCAATGGAACAGTAAAACCCCCAACAGGATACATATGAGCCGAATACAAAGGTGTTCCTCCCTCTGGAATTATTCAGTTTATACATCCATGTGGCCTCAGAAAACTCATCTCTGCACCAGGAAAGCCTTGGTGTGTGTTTAGGATGTTACAGGTAGAATGGTGGAGCCATCTCTGACTCTGCCGCTTCCCAAGCTCCGCCTCTCCCACCCCACAGAGATGAGCAACAGGTGCAGCCAGCCTCTGTGCTGTCTGGCCTCTCTGCAGCGAGCTCCATGGGTCTTCACCAAAGAAATTCCAGCTAACTCTGTCGCATATGAATCTGAGGTTTTGACCATTTCCTTTTCCATTTTTCCTTATTTTTTTCATTCTGAGGGTGGCCTCTCCCCTCAGCCTGCATGAATCATAAACCTCTCAAATTGTAAGTGGAAAAGACCCAGCGATCCTGTTGTCTGTTCACTAATAGGAAACCTTTTGTGGGTTTGTGTTCTGCATCCCTTGTTAAGTTCTATTTTAAAGAAATGCAGGCTCCCAGACTCCTGGCGTGTAGTATGCTTGCAGGAACTTCCACATGAGGTGCCATGCGGAGGGACACTTCTCAGTGAAGTGAAGTGAAGTGAGCACTGAATTCAGAGCTGACTTCAACTCACATATCCCAGTGACCTTGTAAAAGTCTCTGGAAGTTTTTGGGGTTTGTTGTTGTTGTTGTTTTCATCGTTAAAATAACCAAGGGAAATCAGATAGTCTTTAAAATAATTATTTTATTTTGTTTCCTATTTTTTTAATTTTGTTTTATTGCTTAAAGTATTACAATGAGTGATAGATAGGTCTCCATTTTTTCCCCTTGACCTTCCCCGCCCCTCCCCTACCCCCTAGTGACTTGTGTCCATTGATTATGCTCTATGCATGCATGCATGTCATTTAGTTGATCTCTTAATTCCCCCCCAACCCTCCCCAGCCTTCCAGCTGTAGGTTGACAGTCTGTTCAATGCTGTTATGCCTCTGTATTTGTTATGTTTATCAATTTATAATGGTCTTTATTATCCGTAAATAAAATTCTATACCTCCTTTTAAGAAGTCTGCCTTCGAGAATGCGGGCCGGGTGCGAGGCTCACAGGCAGGCAGGGAGGACCAAGGACCGACCGCCACTGCCGGGGAGCGTGGAGGCACTTGGACTCCCTGGGATAGACCCGCACCTCCTCCGGCAGAGGAACTCTGAAGCCGGAGGACGCCCGGCTGCAAAGGCGACTGTGTGCGCAGGTGGCAGTGCAGAAGCCATAATGGGTGCTTCTAGAAGTGGTTTCTGAAAATGAGACCACACATACACAAGTAAGCAAGCACAGGAATCTGAAAAAACCACAGGTCGAGATACAGAACATTTCAAGCACCCCAGAAGATTTCCTCCTTTTTACACTTCTGCTCAGTTTTCATCCCACTTCCAACCTGAAGCTGCTTCTTTGTGGATTTTAAAAAACATTTTATGGGGGATTGGAAGGAAGATGGCTGCCGATGAGAAGGCAGACTGAAAGACAGTGAGAGAGAGAGAGAGAGAAGGAACGGAGGGTGTGTGGATGTACCAAGCGTAGAAATTTGTGGGTGTGCAACAGCTATACTCCAGAGGACTGTTGGAGAACCCGAATGGGGCTCCCTTAACCAGGCACTGCCTCCACTGCTGCTGAAATCTCTCCCGGAGCTGCTGAATCTGCTGCGGAAACCGGGCCATCTTGG